>CAUYSK010120015.1:0-23235 GCA_963575035.1 Avahi laniger
ACGTGATAGAACAGAAAGGGATTTTGCAGGTCAGAAGAATAAAAAGGATTTGGGCTGGAACCAACTGGAGTGGTGAGGAACCAAATAAAAGAGGTTCTGGGCCGGGCACAGTGGCTCATGCCTGTAATCCTAGCTCTCTGGGAGGCCGAGGCGGGCGGATTGTTTGAGCTCAGGGGTTCGAGACCAGCCTGAGCAAGAGCGAGACCCTGTCTCTACTAAAAACAGAAAGAAATTAATTGGACAATTAAAAATATATAGAAAAATTAGCCGGGCATGGTGGCGCATGCCTGTAATCCCAGCTACTTGGGAGGCTGAGGCAGAAGGATCGCTTGAGCCCAGGAGTTTGAGATTGCTGTGAGCTAAGCTGACGCCACGGCATTCACTCTAGCCCGGGCAAGAGAGTGAGACTCTGTCTCAAAAAAAAAAAAAGAGGTTCTGGGTCAAAATCCAGAGTTTTCACCCTTGTTTGATAGTATCTTCTCTGGGAAGTCAGAGTTAGCAGACAGGGAGAGAAACCTCTGGAAGGGATACTATCCAAATACCCTAAAGCAAGGATAAGACCAAGACCTGATTCTGGCCACTTAGGCCAAGGACACTCACCAGACTCCATAGCACATAACAGCACCGCAAACAAGAGCAGAAGAGGAGGAAAGAGGTGGATGAGAGCATGGCTTAGCTTGCATCCAGGAGCTCACCTACTACCCACGTCCATTGTGAGATGCAGCCAAGCTCTGCCTGTGCCTCGAGTCTTCAAAGGCTACACAATTTGATGACTATGAAGATATTTCCCTCAATCCCTCAGTACCAGGACACCACCAGACACCTCTTAGGGGGAGGATGTTATGGAAAGGAGCTCCTGTACCGGTATCTTAGGCTGCACTGGGTACCCCAAGGTGTTCAGAGCAGGGAGACAACATTGGACTAATAATCATCCAGTGATTAGTAAAGCATAAAACAACACTCACAGGACACCCAGAGGGCAATCAGGAATCCACATGCACTCTGTATGTTTATTGCAATTTCTCATTACCCTAAAGCAATAAGCTCCCAAATTTTGTAATTGAAAACCCATTCAGTAAAAATTTTGAACATCTATGTCCTAATTATATATTAATATATTTACTTATTTATAAATTACGTACAGTGCCTTTGTTCTAATAATACCATGTATCTTATAAAACAAACACATAAAAAACAGATTATCTTTAAAAGATACAATAAGAAAGCAAATAATATTTCTATTACATGTCTTGCTGAGCATATTATTGGCCAATATATGTTTAGGGTAAATTTGACATTAGCAACAGTGACTATCAATTTACATTTTAAATAATCTTCTTGATTTCAATTTTTCAGGCCAACCTCTCATTGGATAATTACATTGTCACTGTCTTTACCTCACATTGGGTTTGAGGAAGAACTTGAACTAGGTATACAGGCACCAGCTCCGCCACCTGCCCGTGCTCTGCTTGTCATTTGTGTTATCAGTGCCATCTTCCATCCCGAATTCCACTTCAGGACTCTTTAAGCCACTCATCGATTTCATGCAGGTTAAATGAGATATAACTAAATAACATAATCTGTAAATCCATGTAATCAGGCAAATGCACTGAAAAATACACTAGAAGCAAGCAAAGGAGCGGGGTCCCACCTGGTGCGTAATATCAGTCAATGTTTTATTTGCTTTTTAGATTCTGAATAAATAAAGTAGAAATTTTCCTATTTTCCCACAGTCTAGTGGACCATTTGCCCACCCACACTGGAGAACCCATCGTAGCGCCCTCTGGCCTGGATGCTGGCAGAGGCTGTGTTGCCTCCCAGCTCCTCTCTCCTCTTCGCCTGCCCCGCAGCTCCCACCGCCAATCTTTCCACTGCCTGTGAGATAAAGTCCAGATTCCTTAGAGTGCACAGAAATTTTTGCGGCAGATTTCTATCCATACCTTTTGGGCTTTATCCCTTTCTCTTTCTCCCACGTAAACCCTACAGCCAGCGTCAGCAATCACTTCTGCAACACATCAGATTCTTCCATGACTTTACAATTGCTCCTTTCGCTGCCAGGAACATCTTCCTTAAACTTCACCTGCCTAAAACTCTCCCGTTCATCTTTCCAGCCCCAAATCACATCCCACCCACTCTGTAACCCCCAGAATTGCCTCCACCAACTCACGGTACAGTGATAGTCACCTTCTCTTCTCTTTTTCCAATTAATTATTTGAACACTCACCTTTCCCTTGAGACTTCTTCACAGCCTTGAATTTTTCTTTTCTAACAAACCAAAGGGGCTTAATTTATCCCAAAAAGGTCAGTCCTCTGCCAAGCCACGTGGAAAGAATTGGAGTCTGATCCTTCCTACTGCTGTTACGTCTCCTTGCCTGTTCTGTTGTCTTTGAAATTTGGACACTTGTCCACTGTGCTCGCATTTCATGGTCACTTGTCCCTGTACGCGGCCCCATGAACGCTTGTCCGCTCTGCTGTTATGTTCCAGCTGGTCCAAGCCCCTTCACAGGCCCAACACCTGGACTCCAGGGGCATCTTCTTTATGTTCACATGCATACAATTATCCATCTGCCCCCAAAGATCAAATCCGCAGAAGGTGGTGGGTCCTGAGAGGCTTCCCACTTCTGTAACACCCTGGGCCACGCCAGGCTCCCCAACGAATGCACCTGGCCCTTTGGGTTGGAACATAGTCACAAGGATGGGCAACCTTTTTCTTCACAGTAATTTTATTTTAGGGGACAGTCATCGATTCCTGCCCCCACCACTAGTTTCCTGACTACCCTCGGCTCCTTTAGCAAACTCATCATCACCTTCTGGCCTACCAATTCTACATACCAAGAGGTAAGGATGCTTCTGCTAAGCCTCTCAAAAAAAAAAAAAATAAGAGTCTTGTTACACCTTTATCTCAGAGCACCTTTAACCTGAGTGGGGCCGTTGATTAGTCAGCTTGGGCTACCATAATGAAATACCGTAGACTGGGTGGCTTAAACAACAGAAATTTGTTATCTTACAGTTCTGGAAGCTGGAAGTTTAAGATCATGTTGCCAAAAAATTCCATTTCTGGTGAGGCCTCCCTTCCTGGCTTACAGACAGCCGCCTTCTTGTTATGTCCTCATGTGGCCTCTTCTCTCTGTACATGGAGCGCTGTCTCTTGTGTCTCTTCCTCTCCTTATAAGAACACTAGCTGGCCAGGTGTGGTGCCTCACCCTAGCATGTTGGGAGGCAGAATGTTTGACACAGCACCAACACGGCCACCACGTGCCAGGCTCTGTGCTCCGTAATTTACAAGGTCAATGCTCAATACATTGTGCTGGTTGTTATTGTTAATAATTAGCCCTGAGGTGGCAAGACCTAAAGCAATTTCTATCTACATCATATGTCAGATGAGTAATCTTCTAGCATGGTTTTTCAATCTATAAAATGGGAATAATGAGTAACTCTGCCACTTAAAATTAAAAGGACCTTCCTATTTAAGTAACATGATACTTTGAAATACTCAAGTTAGTTTGGGACTCTTCAGTTTACAACACCAGACCACAGCAATAAAGACAAAAGTTAGAGCTTTCTCTATTTTGCATGTACTTTCTGATGAGTTCGCTTCAAGACTCCCCTAGGCAAGAGAAATCATTCTGGGAGTTCAAATCCCCCAAGCTGACCTGAGTTCTATGGGGCTTATTTTTTGAGTGCACGAGCTTCTCCAAACCCATTCAGCCACTATTTCTAAATTATGAGTGCATAAAAAGAGATACAACTTTTTGTGTGAGGTTTCATAATTCACCCTCACGTAACATAGGTGATAAATGCAAGCAGGTGGCTCCCTGTTAAAATATGTATAATAGATATATTACTCTATCTACTGTATATTTTCATTTTGGCATGCAATGAGCTCTCCTTCAGCTTATGATAATAAATTACATAACCACAGACATATCATAACTTTAAATAACAGGACACAAATAAATCATCATAATGATATTTTGTACTTTGTAACTACTTTCAGTTTGGGATCTCAAAGCCCTTTATAAACACAAATTAATTAGCCCTTGCACTGCATGAGATTAGTTTTAATATACTTCTTGAAATTATAATACAGACTGCCAGGAAATTGGTCATATACACTCATTTCTTTAAAGGTTCATAAAATCAAAACCAGTGGTAGTCAACAGGAGGTGATCTCGTCCCCCCCGGGGACATTTGGCAATGTCTAGAGATATTCTTTTTTTTTTCTTTCCTGTCTTACAATTTCTTAATAATTTATGACAGTTAGGAAAAGAAAGGGTCAAAATAGCTTTTTTAAAAATAGAAGTCTGGACTTTTTTTTTTTTTAATTTCAAAATATTAGGGGAGTACAAATGTTTTTGGTTACATGGATTGCTTTTGTAATGCTTGAGTCAGGGCTGTAAGTGTACCCATCACCCAAACAGTGTTCACTGTACCCATTAGGTAGGTTTTCACCCATCCCCCTCCTTCCTTCCCCCTGCTTGATTTCCACTGAGTTTTACTTCCCTCTGTGCATGTGTGTTCATTGGTTAGTTCCAATGTAACAGTGAATACATGTGGTGTTTTTTTTTTCATTGTTTAGATACTTCACTTAGGATAATGGTCTCCAGTTCCATCCAAATTGTTGCAAAAGGCATTAATTCATCCTTTTTATGGCTGAGTAGTATTCCATGGCATACACATACCACATTTTGTTAATGCGCTCATGAATTGATGCACACTTGTGTTGATTCCACATATTCTCGATTGTCACAACTGGGCAGGGAGGAAGGTGCTACTGGCCTCTACTGGGCAGAGACCAGAGATGCTGCTAAACATTCTACAATGACTAGGACGGCCCCTCCCAAAAAAGAATTATCTGGTACAAGATGTCAATAGTGCCAAGACTGCGAAACCCTAATCTAAAGAAACTCATTCTTCCTACGGGGAGAGTAGGAGATTCCTTCATGTTTCCTACTTTGCTAAATATATTTCCTCAATTAATGAGTGAGGTGGGGAAAGAAGCAGTAATTCTGAGAAGCAGCCCAACCAGATCCAAACATCAACTCATTCACTATGCAACCAGAGTCTAAGAGAAGAACTGACAGATGTGGAGATCAAGTTACTGGATAAAAATCTCTTAATCAACCAATCAGACAGAAAAGAACACCTCCTTCTTCCTCCCAAAACAGAAATTCCCCATTGGCTTCACCCAGAGAATAACTTTTCTGACATACCCATACAGCATTCCCGACCACAACAATCAGCTATCTCAAAATGTCTGTCACTGCTTATCTGAGGACCAGGCACAGGAGTGGGATGTGGCCGAGGTGGGGCAAACCATGCCTTTGCACAAGGTCTACTGACTACAGGGCAGGCACTAGCTCCCAGTTACAACACCGAGCAGTGTTCGAAGAGGAGTAAGACGTGGTTGATATGATGTATGTGTTTGCATGTATATGTCATTCTCTCTGATTTCTTGCTTTCTGTCTTTTCCTATGTGAAATATTTGCTCAACATCTTGCCAGTGGATATGAAAGTTGCTATGAATTTCTTTCACATATAGTTGCAAATCACTTCCCCCCATACTTTCCAACTTTTCTACTTGATTATATGGGGAAATAGATAATACATTCCTGAGGTAGATCATAAAAATAATAGACAGTAGTCACAGGAGACTTTAGATATTTGGAAAGTGAAAATTTCATTCAAATAAAAACAGAACATCTGACTTTTTTAGCACTCTACCCCCAGAGAATAAGAGAAACTGCTAAAGAAACTGCTGTTCTCCACCTCATTCTGGCCCCTGGAAAGAAAGCTATTGGCAAAACAAAAATGTGGTACTCTTGAGAAAAAGATAGCCTGTCATTTTAGAACCAGAAAAGGAACTTGAGACACAATCAGACACATGCCCTAGAATTGTAGATATCAGAAAGTTAAGAAAAGATATGTATGCTTCTATGATAAAAAAAATTTTGAAGAAGACAATGGTTGACAATCATTGAAAGGTTCTCAGAAACACAATTCTGACTTTGTAATTTGCAAATTATCTTAATGAAAAAAGAAGTATAAAAACATTCAGAGAAATCAAAGTGTTTCTTAGAGGAGCTAAAGTTCTAAAAGAGGAATAAAAAAGATGGAAGGACATATCCAATGAGACTTTTTATTGACCCTCTGGTGCCTACAAATGAGGCTGAATGTCTACAGGGTTTTCAGGAGAGGGATTTGTCTAAACCATGTGACCTCCATTGTCCCTGATCTCTGGCTTGATTAATAAGTCTTAGTCCGTGATGTGTCTCCTTAGCTGCAGGTCTCAAGCCTTTGAGAAAATCATGGCTGCTCTTTTGTTGTGGAGGTGAGTTAAAGAGTAAAACATAGTGAGACAAACTAAAAACAGCAATAAAAGAGAGACATCATGGAAGCAATGGTATGAAAGTAAAGGTTGGAAAGTGAGTGTATTAAGGTAAGAGGAAGACCTGAATAAATGGAAAGAGATATCATCTTCATGGATAGGAAGATTCAGTACGAACAGTTTTCAGTTCTCCCAACAAATTAACTTCCGAAAGATTTTTTTAATTATACTAAATTTAAATTATTATTTTAAATGATCTTAGATTAATACTGAAATTAAAATTGGCAAGCAAAAAACCAAGAACAGTTAAGATAATTTTGAAGAGGAAGAATAATACGGAGAATTCTGACTCTATCACATATAAAGACTTATTATAAATATATAATAATTAGTGTTGTATCGACCAAAGAAAGGCAAATAAATTTCAACATCATAATCCATCAGGAAAATGCAAATCAAAATCACAATGAACCACTTCACATGCCCTAGGATGGCTCCCATTGAAAAGGCAGATAATAACCAATGTTGGCGAGGATGTGGAGAAATTGGAGCTCTCATACACTGCTGATAGGAATATAAAATGTTGCAGCCGCTTTGGAAAACAGTCAATTTCTCGAAATGTTAAACACGGTATTACCATGGGACCCAGCAATTCTACTCTTAGGTATGTATCCAAGAGAAATGAAAAAGTATTTACACAGAAACCTGCACAAGTGGTCATAGCAGCATTATTCTTAAATAGCCAAAGAATAGAAATAATCCAAATATCTATCAACTGATGAATCGATAAATGAAATATGGTATATCTATACCATGAATTATTATCCAGAAGTAAAAAGAAATGAAGTATTGACCCATGCTACAACATAGATGAACCCTGAAAACATTATGCTAAGTGAAAGAAGCCAGTTGCAAAGGACCACATGTCATATGATTCCCTTATAAAGCCCAGAATAGGCAAATCTATAGAGGCGGAAAGTAGATTAATGGTTGCCTAGGGCTGGAGTGGGGAGAGGGAATTGGGAAATTATTACTAATAGGAGCAAGGTCTCTTTTGGGATAATAATAACATTCTAAAATTGATTTTAAATACACTAAAAATCATCGAGTAAACTGGTGAATTATATATCTCAATAAAGATATTCTTTTTAAAAATAAATGTTTTTAATAAAATGGGGCTAAATGCAATGAGGTTTGTTTCTGGATTAGATCTCAGAATATAAAAGAGATCTTAGCGGAAAAACTAGTAAATCCCGAATAAAGTCTAGACTTTAGTTAATAGTAATCTAACAATGTTGGCTTCTTAGTTTTGACAAATGTACCTGGTAATGTAGGTTGGTAATAGGAAGGGCAACTGGGTGAGGGGTGTAAAAAAACTCCTTGTACTATCTTTACAAACTTTCTGCATATCTAAAATCACCTCAAATTAAAATATTATTTTCAATGTTAATCAAAAAATAAAATGATAATTTTATTATAATATCCAAATAAAATTCACAAATTTGGAAAACTACCATATATTGTTAGGGGACTTATGTTAAATAACAGCATATGAAAATATTCATAGGCTTGGTAAGCCCAGTTCAGAACAGTGGTTACCTCTGGGCAGGAAGAGAGTGGAATGGAAACTAGAAAACATCATACTACTTCTCTTTTTAATTTAAAAAAAAAAAAATTCTATTAGTCAGATGTGGTGGTGTGCACCTATAGTACCAGCTACTCAGGAGGCTGAGGCAAGAAAATCGCTTGAGCTCAGGAGTTTGAGGTTGCAGTGAGCTATTTTGATGCCACTGCACTCTAGCCTGGGCAACAAAATGAGACCCTGTCTCAAGGGAAAAAAAAAATGTTTTTTTAATTAAAATAATTTTTAAAATTTGCTTTAAAATTTTTAAAGCAAATATGACAAATTATTAAGATAAGTTTAAAAAAACTTGGTGGTGTGTATCCAGGCATTTGCTGTATTATCCCTTTATGTTTGGATATGTTTGAAATGTTTTCTTTTAGACAAAAGTATGAATCAGGCAACATTTGAAAACATCTCATGCCTTGAGTAGTAATGTTAGCAGAGTATAAAAGCATGATAATGATTTTTACTATCATTGTAAAGGCAATACAACCATAGTATATGATTAGGGTTTGGTTAGATACAATGGCACATCACTACTAAGAATGGCTATTCATTCATAAGAAGGGCACATGAATTAGTCATAACAGACCACTTACTTAGCTTTGTGGTTAGAACCCTCACTGCCTAAAGTGGTATGTGCTATGACCGTGGGTGAGCCATCTAACCTTTCCACCTCTTGCATTTCTCCATGATAAAACGGAACTATTAATAATAATAGCATCCCTCATACTGTATTGGGGAAATTAAATGAGGTAATTCATACAGACTGTGGTCTGTTCCCGAGGGGACATTTGGCAATGTCTGGAGTTACTTGGGGTTGCCACAAATTGGGGAATGGGAGTGCTCCTAGCATCTAGTGAGCAGAGACCAGGCATGCTGCTGCACATCCTACAATGCACAGGACAATCCCCGGTAAGAAGGATTACCCAGTCGAAAATGTCAATAGCGCCGAGGTCGAGAAACTGTAATGTAGAGCATTTAACCCAGCACTTGGTGCATGGACTGCACTCTGCTGTTAGCTGCCATATTACTGTCATCATCACTGCTATGATGTAACACCGGGAGAGACCCGAACACACTGGCACCTAGACGTATCTCCTTTCGCCTTTTTAATAAGTGCTTAAATTGGCCCCAACACAGTCTGTTCTGCAGCTGGGATGACTAGTAGTGTCTTTAAAATATAAGAAATGTCATCTTTTCTCCTCTGCTCACAGCTCTGAGCTGCTCTTCCCTTCCCCTCCACTGTCATTTCTTATTTCCACTTTGTAGCTGCATTAATTAATCCTGCAAAGGGTTTTAGGCGTCCATTGATAGAAGGGACATTTGCTTTCAAAGATAAAGCTGTGTCATTATCAAGCCTCCACTGCACACCGTGGACAAACAGCCTTCAGAAAGAGCCGCTCTGGGCAAACGGTGGCAAATTATCCATTGTTAACCCTGGGCTGACTTTAAAAAGAAAACATCTTGAAAGGAAAGAAAAGCAAAGACAAAACAAACAGTAGTCAGATAAGTTCTGTACCCAGTTGCAGGGTCAGTACAAGAAACATTGTTCTTTTTCAGACCCAGCATTTAAGCTGCCAAGCTAGTATACAGTAGGCCAACCAAGTACCACACTTGAATGAGTGTAGGCGTGGGTGCATAATCAATTAGCCCATTTTCTATAAAAAGACACCCTTCTCTATAAAACAACAGCAAATCTTATAAACAAAGTTGCCACTCCTTCCAAAAAAAAGAGCATTCTGGGCAATAAATAAAAATGAGAAGCTTTATAATCTTAAGAAATTTCCATCTCTTGTTCACTACCTTCTTCTCTCACAAACCACAGCAAAGAGCAGCCCACAGGGCTCGTACCTACAAATTTTGATTAAGTAATTTTCCGCTGAGATAGGGAGAAGTAATAACATAGTCTGGGTTTTAAAGACAAGCCATGAGATCACCTATTATGTCAGCCACACTTTTAATTCTGTAACAAATGGCTTTCCACGGTGAGCACGCCACATCTTTCTTTCCCTGTTTGTCTCTAGGGCTGGTTATTAGGAGAGGATCCCTGGAGAGAGGCCAACTCCACCTTTAATGATTAGGAGAAAAGAATTTCCTGAAAATATTCATATTTTTCCCCCAGGGGCAATGTCTGACATCCCTAGAAAGAGGAGCTCAGAAATTCGGCGCATGAATGGGAAGAAGTGAAGAGGGCCGGGGAGGTATCTGCATGGAGCTGAGCCAGTCACGAGGTGGGAAATTTATCCCTTCAATTGCAAGGTTTGAGTGTGCTCTTTTCCACTCTCAGAACTGAAGGGAACCCAGTGACCACAGCGTGTCCTCTTGGGATTCATGGTCAAGACTGTCTCCAAACAGAGCCAGTAAATCAATATGGGGTTCTCCCTGTTTTGGGGACTCTACACAGCATGTTTCTTTTGGTACCTGTGTCCCTCCCTCCATCCTCCGCCTATGTCCTCTCTGGACACATCTCATCCCTTCCTCCTGGCTCTCTTCTCCCAAGAAGACGCTGCAACCACCTCAGCCAAAACCATTGAGCTCGGCCTCCCCAACATCCAGGAGAATCTACTAATTGATTATATAAGAATCTAATTATGTTTGATTCAGTAGCTGCTTATATACTAAGCAGTATTGTTCTTTGATTCTTTCTGGTCAGGAAAACTTGTTTTCCCGCATATTTCCAGATAGAGGATTGTCTCTTAATGTTTTTCTTTTTATTCCCTGAAGCACAGTGCTAGCTGAACTCTTAAACAGTATTTAATAAATTGGATTGGATTAAATAAATCCTGGATCATGTGATCTGGCTTTGTCTCTCATCATGCACACGTACTTGGCACACGTGAGCATGAATATGCATAGATGTGCTTTGGGGGGTCAAAGGTGGAGAGATGGACAATTCTCCGACTGGTGCCACAAACCCAGAAATGGTCAGATTTCTATACCAAGACTCTCTGCCAGCAGGCCTCCTCTTCTAAAATGAGCACAGAGTGACTGATCTGGAAAGTTAAAGAAAGGCAGTGGACACAGGGAAGGGAGGAGGGAATTAAAGCCAGTCACCCCTTCTTCTTCATCCCTTTCCTGAGCTCCAACCCGCTGGGCATTTTCTTTGCAATGATAGACAGAACAATGACCTCAAAAGATGTCTGCATCCTAGCCCCCAGAACCCGCGAATGGGTTAGATTACCTGAAAAGGGGGAATTAAGATTGCTTTTCAGCTGACTTTAAAACAAGGAGATTACCCTGGATTATCCAGGTGAGCCCAGTGTATTCATGAGGGTCCCTTAAAGTGGAAGAGGAGGCAAAAGGACAGAGTCAGAGAGAGGCTCCAAGATGCAACACAGCTGGAGTGGAAGCCACAGGCCACGCGGTGGGGGTGCCCTTGAGAAGCTGGACAAAGGCAAGGGAGTGGATTCTCCTGCAGAGCCTCCGGAAGGAACACAGCCCTGCCCACACCTTGATGTTAGCCCAGTGACAGCCGTTTCAAACTTCTGACCTCCAGAACTGTAACACAACACAACTTTGTGCTGTGTCAAGCCACAGAGTTTGTGGTTGTCTGTGACAGCAGCAATAGGAAATTATTATAATATATTTGCTGACCCATCAAACTCACCACGTCCTCGATGAACACAAGAGCTACTAAAAACAGTAGCTCTAAAAACAGCGCCCAGTGGCCACCTGTGCCAGAATCGCCGAGGGCCCCTGCAGAGCCACCGAGTCAGGATCTCCGGAGGCAGGACCCTGAATGCAGCCAATGAGTCTCATACACACTGAAGGTGGAAAGCACCAGCCTGTTTCTTCTGCACGGTTCAAGCCACGCTAATCCACACTGACCTCCCTCTCTTCTCCTAACACTCTCATTGGGTACGGTTGAAGTAGAAAGCCCAGTTCAGCACAAATTTCAATGTTTCTTTGTTTAAGTAGCCTCTTCCTGGCTACATTGTAAACCGTAATTTCAAACCTAACCAAATGTAGAACACAAGACACATGAAAAGATACTCAACATCACTAATCATTGGGGAAATGTAAATTAAAACCACAATGAGATGCTGCCTCACACCCATTAGGATAGCTTTTAGGAAGGACAGGAGGGAGGAAGGAAGGAAGGAAGGAAGGAAGGAAGGAAGGAAGGAAGGAAGGAAGGAAAGAAGGAAGAAAGGAAGGAAGGAAAGAAGGAGGGAGGAAGGAAGGAAAGAAGGAGGGAGGAAGGAAGGAAGAAAAAATAAGTGTCAGTGAGGATGTAGAGAAATTGGAACCCTTGTACACTGGTGGTGGGAATGTAAAATGGTGCAGCCACTATGGAAAAAAAAATATGGTTATTCCACAAAAACTAAAAATAGAATTGTCATATAATCTAGCAATTCCACTTCTGGGTATATACCTAAAAAAACTAAAAGCAGGGTCTCTACCAGATGTTTGTACACCCATGTTCATAGCAGCATTATTTGCAATAGCCAAAAGATGGAAAAAACCAAGGTGTGTGTCAACAGGCAAGTGGATAAACAAAATGTGGTATACACATATAACGGAATATTATTCAGTCGTGAAAAAGAAATTCTAACATGTGCTACCATATGAATGAACTTTGAAACCATCATGCTAAGTGAAATATGCCAGCCACAAAAGGACATCTACTGTATGATTCCACTTATATAAGGCACATAGAAGTATTCAAACTGAAAGAGACAAAAAGAATGGGGTTGGGAGAAGGGAGGAATGGGGAGTTATTATTTAATAGAGACAGAGTTTCGGTTTTACAAGACGAAAAGATTTCTGGAGATGAATGGTGGTGACAGCACAATGATGTGAATGTACTTAATGCTACGGAACTGGACATTTAAAGATAATTCAAGTAATACATTTTATGTAATGTGTATTTTACCCCAATTAAAATTTATTTTTAAAAATGTGGACCACAAGAAAGGGCTGTATAAATAACTGCTAGTTAGCTGGGACTGGGGGAAGGAGAAATATTAGCATTGAGCTTTTGCTTCCCCCAGAATAATGCAAAAGGTAGCTGAGCCCTCATCACAATGCCATCCTCACGTCACCGCCATCACCTATGGACAAGGACAAAGTCCCTCCGTGTTTCCTGTCACCCCTTCAGTGCCATGTTTGCGAGCTATCTTCATTCACAGGAAACTAATACCCCTCACTGCAGACTCATTGGACATGGACACAGCCACACATTTATCTGTGAGCACACCAGCAAAGTCACACTCCCAGCTTTCTAATTAACCTCTTAGCCCACCCAAGTTAAGAGGTAAATTTATTTAGACTCAGAGTAGATAATGATATGCCCGTTTAATTAGACATTTTTATCTATTGCCTTCATTGAGTTTATCCTTGTTGGAAAGAGCTGTTAATTTAATCGCTATCTCCCAATCGCAACCAAGCACAGACTTCAATCACTACAGACACTTAAGTCCACAGGAGAAGAGGAAAAAAAAAATCCATGAATCTACAAATGTGTGAATGACCATTCCCAAGTGAGTTCGGTTAGCAAAGCAAAGAAGATACAGGATTCAACTAAATTGGGCACGAGATGAATGAAGGTCAATAGAACCAATGCTGCCTGCTGGCGGTGCCGAGACATGACCAGGTTTTATTAATACTCGGGTTTGCTCCACGGCTCTCAGCTTCTTGGCCTGGGCAGTGCCTGCCGGGCGGCTTTCTTTCCACATGGTTTCTGAGCACTGGCCAAACCCTTCTTGAACATCACAGTCTCCCACAGTTGGAAGGGCCCCAAGAGATCATCTCAAAAATGGGGGCAGTGAAGCCCAAAGACAGTGAGCGAGCTGCCAAAAGGCAGGACACACTCAGTGAGTGGGCTGGCGCCAGAATCCAGGCCCCAACCTTTAGCCCAAAGCTCTTCCCACTGCACTTCCCCACCCCGCTGCCCACAGAGTACACACTTGGCCTGTGTATGCTAATAAGCATCTGGTATTAAACAATTCTGTGCAGATCAACTAGCAACGAGCAGTTGGTACAATCACTCATCAACCATCTTCCATGAGTTTATTCCCAACTTTGGTCCAGCCGCGTGTTTCTGGGTCCCTGCTGAGCTCACAGGCCATCTCTGCACAAAGGCACACATGGCCCTTTGGTTCCAGGGTCTCCTAAGGACCAGACTTCACAGACACAAGACCTTTCTTCTAAGGATATAGAAACAACACGGATTTACCTTCCCACTTTGATGAGGGGAAAGAAGGTTGCAGGAATATAATGCTGTGCTCAGTGGTTAAATACTAACCTACACAGCAGGGAACACTCACCAGAACCCTTGTACTCCATCATCACAGAGCTGGGGAAACAGGGCAGGGGCCACAGCTCAAGAGGCAGCTCCATCCACAGCAGGGCAGGCGCCTGACGAGAAGCAGGGGTGTCAGATGAGCTTTCTGCCGTGAGCGCCCTGCACCCTCCACTCATCAGCACCGAATCAGACAAGACCAAATCATTGCTTCTCTAGGGTTCATTTCCAAAGGGTCGGTTTCCTAAATGAGTGAATAGTTGGAGAAAGTAACTGTCCCAGGAATAGAAGAGAGAAGTATGTGTGTGTGCACGTGTGTGCAGGCGTGTGTGCATGAGAGAGAGAGACAGAAGGGGGAGGGAAGGGGATGGAGGTGGCAGTTAAGATTCTAAAAATCACAGCTTGGAGCTAACTCACTGGCCTGAAGCTAATGCTGGTAATCAAAGGGAATGCCGTTAATGTGAGCCTGTGCCGAGCTCATCAGGAGTGTAGAACTCGAGGTCTGTATTCCAGCCTGCACTCCTCACACGTTTCATGCTTCCTTTTCAATTACCTCTTAGGCAATTAACTGTGCAGCTTAAATGAAATGTGTAGAATTCAGGAGAGACTTAACCTGATACAGACAGCTAGTAAAGCTCCAGCATTCAGAGGTTTAACGAGATGGTAATGGAGAAGAAACTGCCCTTGCCGGTGCTAACCCGCACTGCACCACATCCGTCACGCATTGTCAAAAGCACACAACAATCGCAGGCAGCCCAGGTGGAGTGGATGTTCTCAGAAAGCTTGGGGCACCGAATCTTCCTGGAGCGGCTTGTTTTCGCCTCCTCCTACCCCCACCTCCAGCTTCCCCAGACCCTCCCAAGAATGACAGGAAAATATAGCTCTCTGCAAATCTTAACATTTGAATTGGGATTGTTTTTGGTGAGCTACTCACATGGCTGGTTTTTTTCTCTCCCAAATTGCTTAACATTTTTCCTGCTCATTTTTTTCTAAATTAGCAAACAGATGTCCTTGATGAGATAATTAATTTTTTAAAGTGAGCCATTTGTGAATTATCTTTAAACAAAATGGACTTCTTGGAATGGTATGAAGTGCAGACGTCAGAGACATGGATTCTCTCCCAACTCGGTCCATTAAACAAGCTGGGTGATCTTGCAAATGTCCTTTAACTGTTTGTATTTAAATTGTATGTTCATTCATACAACAAATGTTTATCACACATCTGCCATGGCAAAGAAGACCGTGCTAGGTATCATATAGGGAGGCACAAAGATGTATAGAACAGGGTCCCAAGGAGATCAAAGTCTCTGTGTGAAACTCAGTGTCTGCTAAGAGCCAAAGTCAAGCACTAGTAAAGTGCTACAGGAATTTGGAGCGAAATCCCTTTGGCAATTGGAGATCCCAGAAGACTCAGCAGAGGAGGCCGCACTGGAGCAGGGCTTTCAAGGATAAGTGGGGTTCGACCGGCAGAAAAGGGGGTGGAAGACCAAGCATGAAGCCTGGAGCAGGGCAGTAGAACACAAAGCATGTTCAGAAAGTAGAAGTGGGAGCCTTTCAAGTCAGGCCAAGGAGTTGAGACCCCATCCTCCTTCAGGCCTGGGGTCTCAGGTAGAGCAAAGGAAAGCAGACAGCAGGGGACCATTCTGCAGGCCGAAGGACCAGGCCAGATGTCAGCTGAGACGTGAGCTAGCATGAGGGCAGTGGAAACAGAAAGTAATGGACTAAAGCAAGAAACATGAATAAAAAAAATTCCTCCCCATTCCAGAGTCCACTTTGTGGGTTAGAAGGATATTAACGATGCCTAAGTTTGCCAGGAAAGTGCTGGGGATGATGACGGTAATGACATTAAGAGTTTAAGCCAGTTGCAGAAGAATATTTTTCTACTTTAAAATATTTGAGACTTAGGTGTTGGCCAAACCTCCAGGCGGAGGCCAATGGGAATTTAAATGAAGGGTTGGAGTTTGAGAGAAACCAGAGCCTCCTTCTCCTCATCTGTGAATTGAGGGTTTAGACAAGCTTAGTGAGTTCCCAACCCTGAATGTGCAATAGAATCTCCTGGAAAGATTCTGAGAGCACAGCTGTCCAGGCAGCACCCCAGGCTAATGAAGGCCAAATCGCTGGGGGTGAGGTCCCGGTGGGCAGCCACCAGAGGGACGATGCACGGGGAATGTGCAGCCCTTTGATGGCTCTTCCTTTCCACCTTCTTCTGTATAGACTGGGAGGAAAGGAGTTCAATGACTTTTACTCAAATTGACCAAAACGTAAAACAGATTTACCTTTTATTAAGAATCTTGGCCGGTGCGGTGGCTCACACCTATAATTCTAGCACTCTGGGAGGCTGAGGCAGGAGGATCGCTTGAGGACAGGAGTTCGAGACCAGCCTGAGCAAGAGTGAGACCTGTCTCTACTAAAAATAGAAAAATTCTGCAGGTGCAGGGGTTCACATCTGTAGTCCCAGCTACTCAGGAGGCTGAGGCAGGAGGATCACTTGAGGCCAGGAGTTTGAGGTTTCAGTGAGTTATGATGACACCACAGTACTGTAGCCTGCGTGACAGAGCAAGACTCTGTCCTGTCTCAAAAAAAAAACAAAAACAGAATCTTCAACAGAGAGAACACTTTACTTGGTTTCTATGTTCCATAGCCCCCAGTGGCAGCCTTTGTGTCTTTTCCAGAGGGAGCTACCGAAGAGAAAGTTTAAGAGGAGAAGCCCGAGTCTGAATCTTGGAGTCGTCACAAGTCAGGGCAGATGAGGACCGCGTTGCCCAACACAGCCATTTCTCTACGACGGCCTCACTAACAATCCCCCTTATGACTTGGAAATCTCTTTCCGTCTAGTTTCTCATTGGCTCCTGGGACCATCCTGTGAGCTAGACAGGGTGGACATTTATTAATGTCCTTTTTACAGATGGGGAAACAGAGGCCTGGGAACAGGAAGTAGACCTGCCCACATCCCCCAGCTGGCAAAGTCAGGATGGGAAAGGACACAGGCCAGGATTCCTCCCCTACATTCTGCTGCCTCTGCAAAACCAGGAATGTAGGGGATCTGATGGAAATATGGGTGAGGAATAGGAGGTAAAGTCTCCTTAATTAAAGATGCTCTCGCTCAGCCTATGTAAACCGGTTTCCCCAGCAAACTTAGAGCTAGAACTCAAAGTATGGAGCAAGACTGGCTGGTTTTAATTTTTTTCTCCCCTGCATCTCCTTGATTCTTTCCTACGTCCAGCGGCAGAGGTACGTAGGAGCACTGACCTTGAAAAATGCAGTCAGAGCAAGAAGACAGAGAAGCAAGCAATACGTACCACCCAGAGCTGAGTGATCATGACTATTAATCAGGGTTAGCTACATGGAAAGGCTGATGAAAGACCGTCTCGAGCAGTGTGGTCATGTGCAGCCATAGGAGTCCCTTTGGTTCGTGGCAGGTACTCAAATAATTGCTGAACAAGACTTGAGGATTCTACTCTGGGGACTTCACTTCACACTATCTTGCCAAGAAAAACACGACTAGACTTTGACCCGAAAATAAATTGTATGTCATTTATATCAACAAACATGCTAAGTATAAGTCAATACATACTCTCACAACCAGGGAGGATCATATCGTTAACACCATTCTCAGGGATCAATGGGCTTCAAGGAACGGAAATGTACTCAAATCCACTCAAGCAAAAAGGAGCGTGCTGTAGGATGCACAGAAATTCCCGCACTGCAAGCAGATCTTGTTCCACCTGGCCAGAGCTGTGCATTCTCTCCCAGATCTTTCTCTCTCCTCTCCATTTCTCTCTGAGCTGGATTTCTCTGCATTAGAGACACAAGCCTGTGTCAACTAGGCCTTTCAGGGCTGCTTTGCTTTCTGTGTCTCTTGTTTCAAATTCTCAAACAAGAGAATCTAAATGGATGTTGGGCGACCAGTGAACTGGCTGGACTTTGGGCAGGTATCCACTAAGGTTCAATCAGGGGGAGGTGGGAGCTGGTACAAGCAAGGCCTCCCTGGACCTGCCCCTTCTTCAACCTAGACTATTGGTAAGGGAAAGCAGTTTCTAGAAAAGGAGGCTGTGGGTAGGATGAACACCCCTAAAATTAACTGCTATGGTCATGAGCTTACGCAATTCTAGGAAGTCATTTCAGTGAAGTTACTGAAATAAAGACCGAGTTGTGAGTCCCTGTATCTCCATGAATCTGCACCCTGAATATCCGGGCATGCCTGAAGTGCTCTATTCCCCAGTACACATACGGAGATGAATTACTTTTTAAAGCTATTCATGTGTTTCAGGTGAGTTGGACCTTAAAGGTTAATTGCCGTAGGTGGCTTTAAACTTTCAAAATTTTTTCTTTGAAACAAATCTGTTTATACTCACCGTGTTAATTGATATAAATGACACACAACTTAGAGATCTGCTTTTCTGCCAAAGAACAGCTTTGTTTTTCTTATCAGCACAGCAGTGAGAAGTGAGGTGTCCAGAGAAGAACCCCTATGTCTTGTCCGGCAAAAACCTGAGTACCTACCACATGCCAGCTGCCACACTGGCCTTGGTATAATGTCACTTCTACCTCACAACCACGCCTCCAAGGAAGGTGTTGTATCTCCACTGAACAAACAAGGAGTCTTTGGCTCAGGAAATTTAAGCGATGGATCTGGGAGAGGAAGGAAGATGCAAACATGGTCCCTCACTGCAAGAAGCTTACACTCCCAGGGTCTGCCATCATTTTTGTAAATTCCAGGTCTGGAGGTCTGGGATGAGGTTCTGGGTCCTCTACTCAAACAACCTGAGAAACAGGGGCGTGTCCTTAATTCTCACGGCCTCAATGTTGCCAACTGTAAAGCGGGATGATAGCACCTGAGTTGCTACTCACAAGATGGCTGAGTGAGAATGACGTGAACAGAACTCTGAAAACAGGGAAAATGCCCCACGCTACTGTGAATACACCATGGGTTTTGGTGTCAGAAAAAAGGGCAATGACGTTGTAGTTGGGCATCCTGAGTTCAGGCTGCTCTCTCACCTCCCAGCTGTGTGATGTTAGGTGACACCCTATGATGTCTGTTTTCTCACCCATAAAAATAGAGAAAAATACTCAAATCATAAGGCTATTTGACGATTCAAGGGAGGCCCACATTTAAGACCACTTGTAATTAAGTATGGAGTCTAAATGTAAAATTTTAACAGTGTTAATTCTTTAAAAATGCAAGGTGGAAAAAAGTCTGAATTAGGATTCAGAGAGAATCTTGGAATGCAAATGTAACTTCTTAATTCTTCAAAAACTCCAGTGGAAAAAAAAATCTCTGATTTAGGATTCAGAGAGAATCTCAGAATGTGGATAACATGGAAGCTTGGTTTCTTGGGCTAAAAGTAAGTCAGTGGCTTTTCTGTCCAGCTCTTGAGCTGTGTCATAGGGAAGTCTCTCAAATGGTTCGGGAAGAGGCAGAGTCATGCAGGAGAGCTGCTGGCAGCTGGAAGGACACGTGGCCTCTAGGCAGCCCAAGGCCACACTTCAGGTGAAGAAGCTCTAACAAGCTCAAGAGGGTGGCCTGTATCATTAGAGGGCCTGGGTTCTCGTGCATTCCACGTGGCTTTATGGAGAAGCTTCATTGAAATAATCCCTGCACTTAGCACAGTGCCTGGATCAGAGGAAACACCCGATACACATTAGCCATTGGTACTGGTTTAGTTCAATAAACATATTTATTTCCAGGCACTGATTTCAAAAGTGATCCCTTGAGAACACATGCACAGAAAGTGCTGAGGAATTCACCTCTGCACAAGCATGCTCGCAGCTTTCTCGGGTTTTGGCCAACATTCATAAAGAGAGTCAGGCCATAAGTGGAATGCTTATCTACCATAGATGCAGTTTTGCAAATGTAGGGTTCATTCCTGGAAAACCATTTATACCATGTAATTCCATGTATACAACATGCAACTACAGGCATATGCTTTTATAGATATCTATTAAGTATTAAATCCAAATACTTAATATAAAAATAATCTTGGAAATGCTCTTGTGGGAGAATTTTTCAACATGGACTAGACTGAATGAAGTATCTTAAAACAAGAGTGTGTCGAAGGTTAGACAAAAGATGATATCTCTTCCTGGTAAATCTCCCTGAAGCAAGAGGAAGCATTTTTTTAGTGCTTCCAGGATTTTCAAACTGCATTCAAAACTGGGAATCAAACGTCTTGAAAACATTTTTTCCTTTGCTAACAACACTGACAGTCTGTAAACAGTAAATGCTGGGGAAGGGCCATCTTCCTTGAAGTCTTCTTCAGGGATCTCTTGTTTCTTTCATGGATGTTAAATAACGGCTTTAACCTCCGGATGATTCTAGATCTTTTAAATGCTTTTTACTATTGACTCGCGTGTCTCAGTTTAAGCAAGTTGCTCAGTTCACACAGCTGAGTATTTGACATCTCTGTGTCTTCATTTTCTCTATTGTAAAATGGGGATAATTAACAGTAACAACCTCATAGAATAACTTTAGGATAAATTGAGTTATCACATACAAAGTGTTTAGAGCAGTGCTTTGATAATAAATGCTTACTGTCAGCTATTATCATTGCATTATTACTATCATTATCGTTATTTTAAATTCTTTAGGGTTTCTTTTCATATCTGAACTTGTTGCTTCCTTCACACACTTCAAATAGGCCAATGAGCTCTCTTTCTGAAGTAAACAAACAATCCTTCCTTTGCTTCTGCGGAAAATATCTTTCTTTGATGTCTTACCAGTCTGCTCAAAAGCATTTTAAAGAGCAGTGATTTTTTTTTTTTTTTGCCAAAGTATTTGCTTAGTAAAAAGGCATATGACATTTTCTCCCTCATGAAACAGCCCGTTGCGTTTTTATCACCAATGGTTGCATTGAAAATTGAAGGAAATCTTTTTGTGATAAGAAACATGGGAATATCAGAAGCCACGAGTCCAGAGGTTAGAGGTCAGCATGCACAGGCTGGCGCAGCTAAGGAGAGCAATGACTGCACGGCCTTCTTCTGCCCAGAACCATCTGCCCCAGGCCCTCGCTACTCAAAGTGCAGTCAGCAGGCCAGCGGCACCTGTAGGACCTGGGAGCGTGTCAGAGATGCAGACTCTCAGGCCCCTGAGACCTACTGAATCAAGGTCTGCATTTTAGCAAGATCCACAGGTGACTCAGATGCACATTAAAGTTTGCATAAAAATAGATAAAAATACCCAAATCATAAGGCTATTTGATGATTCAAGGGAGGGCCACATTTAAAACCACTTGTAATTAAGTGTGGAGTCTAAATGTAAAATTTTAACAGTGTTAATTCTTTAAAAATGCAAGGTGGAAAAAAGTCTGAATTAGGATTCAGAGAGAATCTTGGAATGCAAGAAGCGCCAATGTAAGCAAATTCTTAAAAGATACCAATACCCAGACATCAGTCCCAAAATCAATAAAATCAGATTCTCTGGGGGTAAAGACTGGGGATTGGTAATATCTGAAAGCTCTCCTCCCCTCCCCTATGGAACTGGAATGTGCAGCGAGGGTAGAAAAACCGTCAGAGGAGGAAAGATGGACTGGGGATGGAGATGTGACCAGGCATCAATGTGGTGAAGAAGGAAAGAACAACTTTCTCAGCAGAAGGAAGGTTATGAGCACGTATATAGAGGGACGGAGGCACAAGAAAGGGACTTCACTAGTGACAGGAAAACTGAAGAACAGAGAGTCTAACATCTCAAGGAGGTGGCCAGGCAGACATATAAGCTGCAGTCCCCAATCCCTGTTAGGAAATGGGCCACGCGTCACCACCTGAGCTCCACACCACACGCCCCAACCCACCAGATGCCCCCCAATCCCCAGTCCTCGGACAAATTGTCTTCCATGGAACCAGCCCCTGGTGCCGAAGGGATTTCAAAGTCAGTATAGCATGATCTGAAGCTGGCCAGGGACTCGGGGGCGGAGATGGGATGGGGGTAGGGGAACAGCTGGAAAGTGGGTGACTCAGCTAGAGACAGGACACTCCCTCTAGGTGAGTCGTTTGCATGCTTTCCTCCCAGTGGCTCATGAGCCGCCCAAGGGCCTGCTCATCCTTGCATCCTGGTGTCCCCAGAGCCCGGCCTGGGACCTAGCACACCGCAGCTCTCAACTAACGTTTACAGGATGACGAGAAGGAGGCAAGGACACTTCCAGAAAGAATTCTAGGAAGCCACGCTCTGCAGACCAAACGGCAGTGCCGACCCATCCGTCTCACACTTCCGTCTGAGAAAACTCTTCCTGAAGCTCTGATTCCCAGTGAAAGAATTACAGCGATGCTTCTCAAACTTCAGTACACGTCTGATCCATCTGCCTCAGGACCTTGGAGAAAGGCAGATTCTAATTCAGTCAGGGTGGGGCTGAGAGTCTGCAAGGAACTGCCTAAGAGGAGCCCTGGGACCTGCGGCTCAGACAGGAGCAGGTGGGGTAAGCTTGACACTCCCCCCACAATGGCTACCTCGGCTTCTCCGGCTTATCTTCCTTAAGAGACTAAATGTCAAAGCTGTGAGCAGATGGGAAGCTGCAGAGATGGCTACGGAAGGAGCAGAGGTGGAAATCGGACCCCTGCATCAAAAATCAAGGGCTGGCCAGGCGCGGTGACTCACGCCTGTAATCCTAGCACTCTGGGAGGCCGAGGCTGGCGGATTGTTTGAGCTCAGGAGTTCAAGACCAGGCTGAGCAAGAGCGAGACCCTGTCTCTACCAAAAATAGAAAGAAATTAATTGGACAGCTAAAATTATATAGAAAAAATTAGCCAGGCATGGTGGCGCATGCCTGTAGTCCCAGCTACTCGGGAGGCTGAGGCAGGAGGATCGCCTGAGCCTACGAGTTTGAGGTTGCTGTGAGCTAGGATGATGCCACGGCACTCTAGCCCAGGCAACACAGTGAGACTCTGACCCAAAAAAAAAAAAAAAAAAAAAAAAAAACCAAAGTTAGGCTTACTATATATGAAACAATCTCAGCTTCTATGAATATCTACAATTAAAGCTTTAGATGATGTATAACCATTTGAGGGAGATTTATGATGATGTTAAATGGATTTCTTACAAATATG
>CAUYSK010120021.1:0-45356 GCA_963575035.1 Avahi laniger
TTTTATAAATAAGGAAATTAAGGCTCAGATAGGTTAAGTGACTTGATGAGGGTCACACGACTGGTCAGTTCCAGACTCAAAGTTGTAGTCCAGGGCTGTGTTCTTTTGCAAACCAATGAGAAATGTTTGCATTTAAACATTTAGTCCAGAATATCCTCAAAATTGGCTGTAATAACAATAAGCCACATGGTGAGGAATGAATAGAGTTGGTTCATACCAAAAATGAGCTGCCAGTCACTGTGATCAGATCCGTTTCTTTCTGAGAACCATGGTTTCCTGCTGGATTGGAGAATCCAAACTGGGTTTCCTCTTCGTGTCTGAAGAAATCAGAGTCAGGAGGTACGTTCCACTCTGCTTTGGTTGGTGTCAGGAGTTCTGAGACACTGTTTTCACAAAGGGTGCTCGAAGGAGTCAGAGCATCTGTGTCCACTGTTAGCTTATTGCTGGGTGTCAAAGCTTGGGGCTCGGGACTGGAGTTTTTCATAGCCAAAGAGCCCAGGGATCCCAATGGTCCCGCACTTACACTTGAGACATCATCCAAATCTAAGGGGCTCTGCTGAAAACCAGCAGCTGCCGTTCCAAAAAAGAGAGAGGTATCCAGACTTTGAGGAAGATCACTGGTGGCCATCAAGGCCCGAGGGTCCACTGCCTGTCCTAAGGAATTAGTATTATTATTAGCAGGGAGGTTCCCTGCCAGAGTTGAGCTCACAGAAGCCACGTCAATAGTCAAGATTCCAGAGTTCACCAATGCTGCGTCCAGCACTGCAGCAGAACTACTGTCAGGCACATCAGAGAAGAGAGACACTATCTCTGCATCGCTGAGATCATTCTGTCCCTGGCTGGTAAGTTCGCTGCTGGGTGTAAGAGAATTTGCTGCTTCTAGCTGAGCTAAGAGATCCTGGCCGATGTTGTGCCTTTTGGCCATGTGGGTCTTCATGCTGTGCTTGGATGTGAAGAGTTTATTACAAGTGGAGACCGGGCAACGGCTTTTCCAAGTGTCCACATCCTGCAGGTGTTTCTTGGAGTGAATGTAGAGACTACTGCGAGCGGAGAATCTGGCACAGCAGCCTTCCACAGGGCACACGAAAGGCTTTGTGCCTAGGTGGGTTATGCTGTGGCCTTTCAGATGCTCGGCCCTCGTGAAAGATTTCCCACAGCCTTCCACAGGGCACGTGAACCTCCGGTCATCATCGTGCTTCCTTTTGTGCCTTAAGAGTTTGGACATGCTGGTGAAGTTCCAGCCACAGCCATCAAAGTCACAAAGGAAAGGTCTCTCGCCCGTGTGGCTGCGCAGGTGAATTTTCAGCCTACAAGCCTTGTCATACTGTTTGCTGCAGCCAGGAAAAGAGCAGGAAAAGAGTTCTTGTTCCCTGAAATGGGCGCGGTTATGGGAAAACAGGGCACTCACTGTGATAAATGTCTTCTTGCAGCCGGAAAACGCGCACTGGTAAGGCCTCTCGGGCTCAAAGTGGCTGCGCTGGTGGGCGCTGAGTTTGGCCTGTGTGGGGAAGCTCTCCTCGCACACCTCGCATTTGAATGAGTTCTCCTGCTCGTGGCCCTTCATGTGCGCCTTGAGATTGTACACGGTGGTGAAGCTCTTGCCGCAGCCCTCCGCGGGGCAGCCGAAGGGCCGCAGTTTGTCGTGCGACTGCAGGTGCCTCTTGAGCTTGTAGGAGGTGGTGAAGGTCCAGCCGCAGCCGCCCAGTGGACACTTGAAGGGCCTCTGGCCCTGGCTGCTGCTGTGCGTCAGCAGGTGCACCTTCAGCTGGTGTTTCTTGGCAAAGGTTTGTCCGCACTGCGCCTCGGGGCACAGGTACAGCATCACGCCTGGGCCGGGGCCCAGCGACCCGCGGGGGCCCAGGGCAATGGCTGGTCCTTCCGCTGCCTCCTCCTCCGGCGCCGGGACGGGCGCCGGTTCGGCCGGCTCGGCCAGCAGGAGGTCGGGCGGCAGCTCTGGACAGTCACCGGGCTGCGCGGCGTGCGGGAACCCAGCCTGCGGGGCGATCAGCCCCGCGGGCTGCGGGGCAGGCCCGACCCCCGGCTCCCAGGCGGGTGGCGGGGGCGTGGCCAGGGTGAGGACGCCGTTCTCAAAGCGCAACAGCAGGTCCTGGTTGTGGACAGTGACGGTGCCCGCGAAGGCCGCGGCGGAGCCGGGGCCTGGGGCGGAGATCTGGGCCGGGGTGGGAACCGCGGACAGGCAGCGGGGGCCCAGCGCGGGGCAGCCCGCGGGGTTCGCGCCGCTCTCGCCCCCCTGGGGCCCCGGGCCCGCCTCGGCCTCCTCCCTCCACTCGGGCCCTGCGGCCTGACCCGCGCCTGCGGTCTGCACGTCGCCACCCACCGGGTCAAGCAGTACCAGGAAGAAGTCGTCGCCGCCGCCGCTAGCGTGATCGGGCCTCAGCGCCAACAGGCTCGGGCCAGCGCCCCGTGAGGCCGTGCGGGCCTCCTCGCGCCGCCGCCCGGGCCCGCCATCTTGGGGGCCCCGGAGCAGCAGGAGACGGCGCGTGGGGGCTTGGCCAGCCGGCGGGTCAGGGCCTCCGTCGGCCCGGCCGCCGCCCGCGGGGCTACCGCCACAGCCGCCCTGTCGTGTCCCGCGAGCCGGGAGCAGCCTCGGGATTTCCATCTCGGCGTCCGTGAGGCTCGGCTGGAACCAGAGCCGCAGAGGAGGCGCGACCCCGCCCCCTGCCGCGGGCCCGAACACGTTCCTGTAAGAAAAAAAAAATGTGCAATGCGCAGAAACTGGCCCTATCAGATATTAAAACGTATTTAACGCCACAGTGATTTAAATATTCTGGTACTGGGTCTCTGCAACAGAATAGAAAGCCCAGAGGCAGAGCCGGGTATGCATAAATGTGTCCCACAATTAATAATAGTTGCTATTATATAATTCAGGGGATCTTTGGAAGTGATGCTGAAATGACAGCTCATTCAGTAATGGTGCTGGAACACATAGCTAGCTATCTGCTAAAAGCAATTTAAATCCATACCTCATTGTATACACTAAAATAAACACACCCCGGCCCCTCCCAGTGCTAAGTACGTTGCTTACTATTTTTTGTGTGTTAAAAATTGTCTACTGGCTGGCTGAATTGATGAATCACAGAAAATTCCTGGGAGAATACACTTTCTATGTGTCAGCATTAACCCACCATAGTGATAGCGTTTCTGCTGGAAATGTGCTACACTACCCCCGGCCCCGCCCCAGACACACACACCACTGCCCCAACACAACTTCCATACTCAGAATTCTCTTGAACAAGGTCCTCCGGAAAATTTGTCACATAGTTAAATTTTTGTTCTGCCGATGCACAGATTAGAATGAGTAAGACATGGGGCCAAAACACAGTAGCATTGTTCAACCTGAAAGTGCAAAGCCTGAAGGATGAAACAATTTATACTGAAATCTGGAAAACCCAACGGGCCCCTTGATTCTCCCTATACTGCGCACAACCTAAACCAACTCTTTGCCCTTCCACCTTCAGTTGTGCCATGATAAATTGGATGTCCAATCTGACAGCACAGTGGGGGCATTCCTCACTTTACTCTAGATTCACCAACACATGGAGATCTCTGGGCAGGAGTTCGATTTAAATGTGGTAACGTTAAACCCTAAGCCACAGCAATTTACTCTGCCGAGTAGAATGCACAGGTGACCTCATCCAACAGCCCCGGTGTACCTGCTTGCATTGAAGTGTGGTTGCCCAGTCTTCCTGTAACGCACTCAGCCTGTGGTGTCTAATGATCTTATCAATGGTGATGACAATCCTCCAATTTATCTGTCAACACTGAGTTGGCAATTGACACAAATATAGCGTACAATGTCTGGTAAGAGAAAGGTTTAGGATGATGACTAGATTATGGGGTACCTATCGTTTAAAGGCCCCTGGCTTTCCCCTCCTTTTAATGATAGTGCACACTTATTGGTCTCTTGACTGAAAGATCAAGTTTTTCATCCGTAACAATCCAAACCTCATTAAAATTGCTACTGCACATACTTTTCTTCTTAATACAATTTTTGGAGGAAGCATTGTTCAAATCTGAGATACAGAAGAGTGCATACAACATATCTGTCCAGTTTAGATAGTTTATACAAGCACACACCCATGTAACCAGGACCAAGGTCAAGAAATAGACCATTGCCATCCTTCCAGAATACAACCACTGTACTCCTCCCAATCACAACCCACACCCTTCCATATGGATATAGTCATTACCCCGACTTTATAATAATCATTTCAGTGTGTTTCTTTACAGCCTGACCACTTTTGTGAGCATCCCTAAACAATACAGTTTATATGAAGTTATATAAACGGAATCATACTGCACGCTTCCTTTTATGGTTTGCTTCTTTCACTCTGAATTATATTTGAGCAACTCGCCCATGTTGTTCATAGTAGCTATAGGCAAATCCTTTGTCTCCATTGTTGACTAGCATTCCAGTGTATGCTTATAGCAAAGTGATTATGCTATGATTATACCATTCCATTCTACAGTGGATAGACATTAGGGTTCTTTCTAGTTTTTGACTATTATTATGAACATTCTTGTACATTTCTCATGGGACACACATGTAAAAGTCTCTCTATCACATACATCCAAGAATAGACTCACGGAGGAATAGGGTATGGATATCTTCAGCTTTAGTAGATGATGCCAAATTATTTTCTGCAGTGGTTGTGCCAATTGTCAATCCTACCAGCAGCACGGAGAGTTCCTGCTGCTCCACATCTTCAAGTATGCCAGAATTTAAATTTTGCCAATCTATGGATGGGCAATACCCAAATTATTATTAGGCTTTAGCACATTTTCGTGTTTATGAGCCTTTTGGATTTTCTGTTCTGTGGGAGGCCTGTTCAAATTTAACTCTTTTAACCCATTTTTTTCCTATTCTATTTTCTATCTAGTACTTACTGATTTAATGAGTCTGTTATATATTTAAAATACCAGCCCATACATGTGGCCAAAATATTCCCTTGCTCTGTTGTTTGTATTTTCACTTGGTTTGTGCTGTGTTTTGTGAACAGAAGATCTTAATTATAATATAGTCAAATTTATCATTCATTTCCTTATGGTTGCTGCTTTTCTGTTTTAAGAAATCTGTTTTAAGAAAGCTTTTCCGTTTTAAGGAAAAAAAAAAAAACCTAGGCCATGAAAATATTCTCTATATCGTCTTCTAAAATACGTATGGTTTTGCCTTTCACAGTCAGTTCCTAATCCACCTGCAATTGCTGTTTGTATATGTTGTTGTATAATGGGTCCCATTATTTGTTTATTTATTATTTGTTTATTTTTCGTGTGGATATCCAATTTTCTGAGTGAATGGCTCATTGAAAAGTCTTCCTTTTTCCAATTGATTTATAGTACCATAAACCAAGTATCAACACATGGGTGGGCTAGATTCTATACTCTCTATTAAATGTCATGGCCGTATTTATCTGTCTATTTGAAATACCACACTGTCTTATTTACTACTGATCTGTAGTCAATCCTGAATAAAAAGTTGATCCAACAGTTTGTCTGGGGTTCTAATTAGCATTGTGTTGATATTTTAGATTTGACTTCTTCTCAATATTGAATGTTTGGTTCATGGTTATGGTCTGTCTCTCCTTTTAATAAGATCTCCTTTAATGTGCCCCAATGATATTTTATATTTTTCCCATAAGATGACTTTTTATCCTAGGTACTTCACATTTTGCAAATACTATCTTTAAAGTTTTCACTGCCTAGTGTTGCTGGTAAATAGAAGGCAATCGGCTTTTGTATGTTAAATTTTTACCCTACAGACATCTAAACTCGTTTATTGATGCTAATAATTTATCTGTAAATCCTTGTAGAACTTTATGTACACAATCCTATCATCTGCAAATAATGCCAGACTTTCTTCTTCCTTTCCAAACATTTAATTCTTTTTGTTGCCTTACTGCTCTCTCTGGGAACCCCACTCCCCAGGATACTATTGAATAGAAGTGGTCATAGTGGACATCCTTACCTGATACAGCTCTCAGAAAGTTTTAAGTGATTCTCTGCTAAGAATGATGCTTGATTGTAGATGTTGTGTTCTGTAGCAGTCTGAATCCAATCAGGAGATAGAAAATACACAATGACCTAGGAGGGGGCATTTAACATAAAGAATTATTAAACTATGATACGAGTTATAAGAAAATTCCATATGGAGTCTTCTGGGGCTGAAGGAGACTACCCAAGGAAAGACAAACTTAGAATGGGGGCTCCTCCCCAAGGCTGGAATTCATACCTCTTTGGAGAGGAACTCACTGGATGGCAGAGAAATTCCACTGGTTTGTTAGTGCCTGAGCTAGACTACAGATCCAGACCTGGTGTATTGTCACAGGGCAAGCAAGAGGCAACCTTTCAGGATGCAGTACTGTGGACCAGCCATAGCTGGTGGCCAGTATGTGGATGTGTAGTAGGAGATGGGGGTCCTGGTTCAGTTGGAGGCCTGGAATAAAACAATGTCCTGTGCACAGGATTGGCCAGGGGCGGGGTGTGTGCGTTTGGCGCGGGGCAGGGGGGCGGGGGGGAGGGGTTGGGGGTTGGTGTTGGGTGGTTTCCAGTGCTGGAAGGACTACATAAACCTGGCAGTGTGTGTGTGGCTGGGGAGCAAGTGAGCAGAGGGAAGCAGTGGGCAGATGACTTAAAGCATAGGATGTCCCTATCAAGAGGGCCCTGAGAAGCTGATTCACCAGGCCATGCCAGGACGGCACGTTTGCTGAGAGACAGTTGCTTTGGGTCAAGGCCTGGGACAGTGCGCCCCAAATATCCTCATATCCACACCTCTAAGAACCAGAAATCACGGAAGGGCCACTTCCTCCTTCACTGTCCCTCCAGAGCCCTCTGCTAAAGAAAGTGTAACCGTGTGCTCTTTGGTGTTACTTTGAAAGAGGCATGCTTACAGAATCCCTCCATTTTCAGACAGCACACACTGAAGGGTGAATTTGGAGCTGAGAGGCAATAAATTGATAACTGGCTTCATATCCTTCACCAGGTTAGGGCAGTCCTTGTTCTTTTTAGTTTGTAGGAATGGTAGGCACCCTACCTGCCAGGGTTACAGTTGTTAGCTCACGCAAGGGAGATTTTCTACCACACTGTTGTTTCTCTGGTGAAACAATGATTTAAGCAACAGGCACGGCCATTTCAGAAATTTTAACTGACTGTTTAGGATTCTTGGTGGACCCAGGGTTCCCTGGCCTGAACTGAATTTACTGCAAAACCCAGCTTCTGGTACGAAGGTGTGTCACTGGCTTAGTGCATAGAGCCCGTGAGGCCTACAGTCTAGCCCTTCGCAGGACTTGTCTGTTCCATCTGCAAGGAAAGCTGGTGAGATTACCTCTTCTACCATAAGTATGAGTAGCAAATGTTCTCCTCAGGAATGGACTGGTATTTATACTTTAAATGCTTCTCTGCTCTCCTGCACCTGAGCTAAACAGGGAGAGAAGGTGCTTGGATTTCATTTAAAGTCATGCCTTACAGAGCGCTATCTTTGAAGGAGCAGGGTGGTGGATTCGAGTAGATTAGTCTTACAAAGTGTATGCATTTAACCATATAGACAATTTGAGTGTTTTAATCACACTTTTCTCAATTCTGTTTAGGATCAAAAATAGGCAAAAATTGATTGGAGAAAATAGCATGTGGTTTTTGCATTTTTACACGGTAAACAGTCTATTATTTTGTGATTGAGCAGGCAGCATGTATTGAGATGGAGAGACACTTTAGTAAAATAAAAACAAAGAGACAAAAACAATTTTTTCTCCTGGTGTGTTCCATAATCAATAGGTATAATAACATACTACCAAATCATGAGAAAAAATACTTTTATGGTTACTCATCCTTCAGTAATCTCTTCCCGGGACCGCCAAAGTACGGAGCATATTCACCTCTTGTATTCCAAAGCCACAGATGACAAATTAACCCACAGCCTTCTATTCACACACAGCACTGGACTGGGCTTCCTGTCCCAGGAGGCACCCTGAGACCTTGAACACGAGGGCCTTCATATGAACTGGGAGTTTGTCTTTTATTTATTTACTTTTATTTTTCATTTTTTATTTTTATTTCAGAGTATTACGGGAGTACAAACGCTTTGGTTACATAAATTGCCTTTTCACCCCTGGACAAGTTTGCCCATTCCCCAGACAGTGCGCACCGCATCCGTTAGGTGTGGATTTACCCATCCCCATCCCCTCCTCCCCTCTCCCACCTGCCTGGCACCCTATGAATGTTACTTCCCATATGTGCACATTAGAGTTTATCTTTTAAATGCTGGTCCCACCTGCTGCCTGATCCAACTCAACTGTCTTAGGTGTCACTCTGGCAATGGTGAGACACAAATGTGAAACTGGAAATTCCTTCACTACCAGGAGGAACAGCTCTTTAGGCCTGCCCCTTGGGTAGCTGTCACCACTAGACATCCAATCAGTCACTCTCACTTGCTATAAATCTCTTAGAGCTAGGTTTTGTGGAAAGGCACACCTCCAATCTGCAGTTTCTGAAGGAGGTCTGCACAGATGTGGTATCTCTCCTTGTAGGAGAAAGGGGAATTGGGGGCTCTCCATGTAGAGCAGGCTGGGAGGAACCCACCACGGGTTGCATCGTCCCACTGACAACCTTAGTGACCCTGGCCTGGTCACTCCTGAGCCCGCACAAAAGAGAAAAAGGAGGAAAGAGGAGATGCGGGCAGCACGAAGGTGCAGTTCTTGTTCACTGTGTTCCTCACCCCAACCTTCCATGCTCTGGCAGAGAATGCAGATGCAGAGCTAGGGCCAAGGTCTGGTGGTGGTTCCTGAAAATTCAAGTAGTTGTTTCCCTCTGGTCCAGGTCAGGATGGGGAAATTCTGTGTGTCTTCCAAGGGACCAGTCACACATTCGGCAAACTTGATAACCCCTGCACCACAGAAACCAGCCCAAACACGGAGCCCTGCGCCTTGTGCTCTGCACCCCCCTCCCGAGAATATAATAAAATTTCCTAGGATGAATGGTCTCTGTTACAGTAAGCCCCAGTTTCCCCTCGAAGTTTTTATGGGCGTAGGGCCTTTCTTTGTCTCTCCTTCTCGTCTTAGTAAAAAACACCCCAAACCACACTCGGGGACCACTGGGTCACTACAAGATACAAGACGTCATTCATCTTCCTGTCCTGACTACTCAAAAAGGTACGTGCTACATTTCCATTGCCTTTCATCCAAGTGACCTGGCGAAGATAGAAACCACCGGGTATCCATACTTATCTTCACCTTCTGGCCATTTCACGGTCACTGTCACTGCAACCTTCCCTCCTCCCGGATTGTTGTCCCTAGGGCCCCAAGCAGTGGCCAGACAGCCTCACTTGGGCCTGGCCTTTAGCTCTGAGTTCTCTATCAGATGAATCGTGGACTCAGGCTCAGCTCGGGGAGCAGGACCTGGCGTGAAAATAGGTTCACAAGCAAGATGGTCACCTTGCTCAGGAGAAAAGCTTTTTCTTGCACCTGGATCAGCAGCAGAGTTACTGGTTTTCACACCATTTATCCCACATATGCAGATGCAAGGTCCCTGCTTCAAAGCCCAGTGGACTCAGATGGTTGGCTGTTTCTTCCTCAGCTTTTGCCAAACTCTGCAGGCCCAGGCAGAGGACAGCTCTTTAGATCCTGACCACTGGCTGTGTTTTGCCTCACTCTGCTCTGCACGTGACTTACCTTTCCAAAAAACAAAACAAAATAAATAAATAAATTTTTTAAAAACCCACATCCCCCAGGTTATGAGACCTTTGAGGGGGACCTTGAAGGATGAAGAGGGGTATTGGGAAACAGAAAACCTGTCCATAGCAATCGGTTGGAATTTTTTTGGTAAAGGAACAGTTTGAATCAGTTAGCATGTTTGAGGACTTGACTCATCAAGTGATATTTGGATTAACTGCTCATCACTTTTTCTGTTTTCTCAGCAGCAGGAACCTAATCCAGAGTGTTCCTTAAATACCGACTTCGGAGACTTAATCGCCCACAAGTGGTTCACATCTGAATCAAACGGGCTCCTAGATCACCAAACTGGAAAACAGAACCTTGCTTAAGATGCTCTTTACTAACAGTGAAGGAAAAAAATGTACATTCATACAATGTGAAGAAATACTTTGAAAATACGACTAAGAATGTGAAAAAGCAATAGCACATTAAAATAAACAAAACAAATCATGAAGATTACTTATTATTAATCTTTAAAGAAAAGCTAACTGGCTATTAAATTGTCAAAGACTTTGAAGGACTTACAGTATTGTTTTGAGGGTTCTTTGACTAAAGACGTGTGTTGCCATCCCTTAAATTAAAAAAAAAAAATCTCTATGTATGCACTCATAAGCCCTAACCGCAATCGAAATGGTGACCGTTTCTGACACCTCCGTAAGTTTTGTCATTCCCTTTTGTGTTGCTTCTTTCCCTTCCCATCCTCATCCTTATCCCTGGGCAACCACTGATCTGCTTTCTCTCACTGTAGATTAGTTAGTGCTTTATAGAATTTTATGTAAATGGCACCATACACTATATACTCCTTTTTTGTCTTTTTAAGATCAGCATAATTATTTTCAGATTCATACATGCTGTTATTTCTATAAATAGTTCATTACTTTTTACCGTGATACAGTACTGCATTGTATGGTTATTTGGGTTGTTTGCAGATTTTGATTATTACCAATAAAGCTGCTACGAATATTCATGTAAAAGTATATGTGTGGACCTATGCTGTCCTTTCTCTTAGATGAAAACTCAAGAGCAGTGGTACGGTAAGTGTACGCTTAACGTTTTAAGCTCAGGTTAGCACGGCAGATTGATCTCACCTTGCTGCTTAGAGTTCTATTGACAGTACAAATCAAATGGATTTAATCTCAGACCCTGTCAGTCAGATTAATCGGAGTGGCTGATTAAGTGTCATATTGTTATATCAGTGGGCTAAAGACAGCCTCCATACATTGGCCCCTATGTCCGTTACTTCTTCACAGCAGGCTAGGACCCTTGCGTTAGCTCAAAGCCCACCAGCACAAAACTGTAATTTTTACATATGCAATTGCTTTAAATATAGCCCAAGCAAGCATGTTTGTAGCCATTTAAAGCTTGTCTGCTTTGCATAACCTACAAAACTGCACCAGACATCTGCTAGCCACAGTTAAGGCAAACCCAGGGGCTATAAAAGACCCCATGCCACTGCTTGCCTTCAGAGCCCTCTCACCTAGAGACTCCCCCTCTGATTGCCCTATCACCCTGACACATAAGGCCCTCTCCTATTTTCCTCTACTTCAGGAGTTGTCTTGCCCTCTTCCCCTTCTGGGCAGCAGCCCCCTGGTGCTGCTCTGGAATGTCTGTTGTGAGAGACTTCCCCTCTCCAGCAACCTGTCAAAGCAGAGCCCCAATAAAAAGCTCCTTGTGTGTTACTGCCATCTTGTGGTCATATTTTTTCCCCGATCTGCCTGGAAATCTTGGAACTCACCGTAAGTGATGAGGAGGATGGGATCTTGGCGATGAACAAGAAATTGGCCTAGAGTCTACCCAGTCAGTAGGACAGTCAATTCGAAAATCTATCGTAGGCATCCTTAAGTGCTGAGATTCGACATTTGGAATGCCTCTGTGGCAATCTGGCATGGCATCGCTCATTGCCATACTGTACAATATACTTTTTGCAGTCTCCTCCTGTGCCTCACTGACCTGATCTAGAGGTAGCACCAGTATTTGAGTGAACCCACACCATTAGAACTGACTTTTGGGGTCACAGGTGCTGAGCTAGCCTGGGAAGGAGGTCAACCCACCCATCTGAGTCCCCTGTTAGGTAGGCATTGAACTCTGTGCACCTGTGCGCCTAAAGAGTGAAAGGGAGTCTATCCCTCTGGAATAAGGGTGAACCACCCCTCACTCCATGACAGGCTACAGTGCGAGGAGCTCTCTGCAGGTGGTTTGAGGATTTGGGGTACTCTGAGATGTGAGGATGTCCCCATCTCCAGAGACTACTAGGCAAGTAAATGAGCCAATACGGCAGAGTCATCAGGCCAAGGCTGGTCTCCTAAGCACAGCTAGAGGAGAGGCCTTTGCAAACAAGTAGCATGCCTCTGCTGTTGTGACAGTCATTTATGCCGTTGCAGTTGTCATCGTGTCATCCCCTCCCCAAAGGGATATCAATATCCCAACCCTTAGGAGGAGCCAGCTAAAGTGTTACTTAAAGTGAATAAAGGCAAAGAAGTTTATATCTCTGTCCCTCCCAGGACTCTGTAGGAGGTTTGTGACAGGCTGAACAAGTGTTCCGAACCAAGAGACATGTGCTGGCCTTGCTGGCAGCAACGGATCACGAGGATTCCACCTGGAGAGGAGGTAGAAGCCCAAACTCCTGCAGGAGACAGTATGGAGGAGAGGATCCTGGAGAGGAGGAACAGTGCTGTCCAGAAGATAAGGCAGTACAGTGTCACCATGATAGGCACTGGGATAATTCACACTCTGCTTTGCCAGTAACCACACAGAAAGTAATAAAGACAGAGGGAGAGCCAAGAAGAAGGGATCAGCTCTTGCTCAGGGGAGGAGAGCCATCCTCTCTCGTACCTGAGGCCCAGTCTCTCCTGAAGTACTCAGGCCAGGAACTAATGAAAAAACAAGGGGCTGCTTGGCTACATAGAACATATCTGGCAAGGAGCAAAGTCCACCTAATGCGGGGTAAAATTAAACAATTGGCTGCCACAGTACAGGATGGAAAAACGGTGTCCCTGCTAAATGGGAATGACCCACGGAGAGGCTTTGGACCCCAGTTCACATATGAATTGTGGAGGCGTATTTTTTACGGCTTAGAAGGCTGCCCAATCTACATTGGGCCTCATAATGGCCTGGCAAGACGGTCAATGGAAAAGTTTAGCCAAGGCCAAAGATGTCCTCCACCAGTTGGGGATGTTGCAGTGGGCTTATCAGGCAACAAATGATGTGGGACATGATGACTTGACAAGCCTGGAGGAGGCTGAATTGAGTCCTGAGTCCCCCCAGTTGTTTTGCAGAGGGGTTCTGGGAAAAGTCCTCTTTGCTGGGCATGGTGGCTAGTCCTAAAATGATTCAAGAGGCCATAGCTGCCCTGGATTTAATAGAAACTCATGAAAAACAAACTCAGAGTCAGGTGTTGCCTGTTAATACTACAAACAATAGCCTACCTGGCCTAAATCAAAATGACTATCAACAGTGAGGCTGCCCCCTGCTAGGCCAAACAAACCACCTCCAGCCAGGCCTCCCTGTAAGCCTCAACCCTGAGATGAACAAGAGAGATTATACTGGACCCTAAGGAACAAGGGGGATCCCAAATTGGATAGTCTCTGGTGAATCGCTGGGGCAATCGCGATACTTAGTACGATTCGATTATGACCCCTGGCTGGCTTTCCCTTCGGAGGTAGTCTTATCTTTCACAGCTGTCTCTGATCACTGCCAGTGTCTGGGGATCCTCTCCCACATAGGGATCCTGTGGTCTTGGAAGGGCCCTTCTGGCGGGCAATCGCCCTCTTACCATATTAGCTGTGGTTTGGGCTCCAAAAAATAAACAACAGTGGCTAGCTCTCTCAGTCAGGGGTGCCTCATACTCCTTAATCCCAGGAAGCACTCTGCTTTAAAGGGACCCCTCCCCCAGTAGGTTACCTGCTTGGGGGGAGGATTAATGAAAGTGGTAATTCCCCTATTAACTATTAAAATTGGCCCAGTTTTGCTAAAAGGATACTTCTGTCCTGGTCCTCTTCTCCCCCAAATTATCCATTTTCCTATTATTGGAGTGGACCTCCTCAGACAGCAGGTAAACTCATGAAACAAGACTGAGCTTTTTTTTCTCTACCGGCCGACAATTCCCGGTGAGAACCAGTTAAACTTCCCCTACTGGTTCAGGTGGTAAATACACCACAGCAGCAGCTAAGGCAAGACACTAAAGGATGATGGCCTGTCACACGACACTTAGATAAAGAAGGAGTACTGACTGCTACCATCGCACCTTTCGATTCCCCTGTATGGCCTGTGCTAAAAGACACCACCACTGAGTGGAGGCTAACTATAGACCACAGAGAGGTAAACAAGGTCATTCCGTTATTAGAGCACCTCTATCAGATATTGTTGCCTTAAGGGATGCCATTCAAAATATCAACAACTTTGTATTAAATCCAGGGCACCTATGGATTCTTGAATTTGAATCTGGAGTTATAGACTTGGCTAATATGTTCTACTCAGTAAAAATTGTTGCAGTTGAGTCAAACGCATTTTGCCTTCACCTTTGAGAATCAATAGTACACTTTTACCCAGTTGCTTGTTGGGTACTTAAATAGCCCTCCAATTGCACAGTCTTTGCCCACAGGGCATAGATACTTGCCCCGCGGTTTCACCGGAAACTAGGCTTTGGCATTATGTCGGTGACATCCTCCTCGCTGAACCTGACCAAGACTCTGTCTCATAGGTCACTACAACCCCGAGTAAACAATCCCTCACTGATAGGGGATGGACCCCCACATAAGGTGCAAATCTGTTAAATTTGGGGACTACATTTATATCATGGAAAGGTGAACCATTCCCGATCCGATAAAAGGCAAGCTCCTAGCGCTTAAACTTCCCACATCGGTAAAGAAGCCCCAACATTTAATAGGAATGACTGAATTCTAGCGCAATACAGTCCTCACCCCCAGTATGTGCTGGCCCTTATGGAAGTGTCTATCAAGACACTTGTAAATCTTCCATTTTTCTGTGGGGACCTGAGCAACAACAGGCACTAGATGAGCTAAAGGACTTGACTAGTCTATATATATATATATATATATATATATATATATATAAAAAATATAATATAATAGATGAGCTAAAGGAGGTTATTTCTTTGGCGCCCCCACTAGTGCCCCCAAGGACAGGACTTACAATCAGAAGTTTCCACTGCCCCCAAATGTGCTTCCTGGAGCTTCTGGACCAAATGAACAGGTAAATGGCTACCCATGGGCTTTTGGTGTAAGCAGCTCCCAGATTCAGCTTAAAACATTCACTAGAGAGACGCCCCCTGGCGGCATACAGGGCACTTATCGAAACTGAAGTTAATAGGAACTGCCCTTACTGGGGCAGAGCCAATTACTCTATGGGCCGACATTCCTATTATGCCCCGGGTAATGGAAAAACCTCCCTGTGAGATTGGATCGGCAACAGAGGCCTCTCTTTTCGTGCTAAACCTGGCCCCACTGGAGTGTCACTATTGTATGAGGAAATAGCCACATACCCTGTCAGTGACGATAACTTGCCAGAACTCCCCAGAAATGCCTCTGGCTGTTGCTCAACGGAGACTGGAGGGAGGATGGTCGGCATTCTCAAAACAAAAAAATTTAATGGTTTTCTTTACTGATGGAGTGAGCACAGGACATAAGGGAGCCAGACAATGGACCACCACAGCATATTTCCCTTACTCAAATACTCCAGTTTCCATCTGGGGGATAGACCAAAGTGCCCAATGGGCCAGGTTGTGTGCAACACTCCTAAAAATAGAGAACACCTTGGACAAACATTTTTCTAAAGTACACATCTTCTTCACCAACCCCTGGTCAATGGCTAACGGGCTGACTATTTGATCGGGACTTGGACAAAATCAGGGCTGGCACATACAAGGCCGAGACATTAGGGGTAAGGACATGTGGGGAAAAAAGTCAGCACATCAGCTCCCACTCTGTGTATCTTTATACACCATACCTCAGCTCATACCAAACAAGACGTGATGAAGCCACAAAACTCACCAAACTACTCAAGCCATTAAGCCTCTTGAAGGATGGGGAGTCCCTAGAGCTTTGGAAAGAGCTACCCTAATCCCTCTGTGGGTGGGCACAGGAGAGGTCAGGGCATTTGGGCATCACAAGGTCATGAAAATAGACTGTTAAAGAGGAATCGACCCAGCAGAGAGACATTTACACTAAATCATTAGGGACTGTATCACATGCCCGAAATCTGGAGACTTGGACCTACTGCATAGGAGGAGCAATTTTCAAAGCAGAAGGGCCACATCAGAACTGGAAAATCAAATCAACTTCATTGGGCCTCTCTCTGAAGCAGCAGGAGCTATTAAGTATGTCTTGACAATGTAGTAATACCTACACGGGCTTACTTTTGGCTTACCCATGTAAAGCACCAACCTCTGCTAATGTTATTGAGGAGTTAATAAAATAGCTGTTATGGCCTTAAGGAGTATGAAAGTTACACAAAATTATCCAGTCAGATCAAGACTGTCACTTCTCTGCAAAGCAAACACAACGATGGGCATTACAAAACAACATTGCTTGGATTTTTCTAAGGGCCTACAGTAGCAGGTATCACAGAATAACATAATCGACTTTTAAAAGGAGGGCTATTGAGAGAACGAGCAGAACAATAGCATCCCAAGTAGTCAAAAATACTGCCCATAGTCATGATTACATTGAGTCCATACCCCTCTGGCATGACCACACCGCGTATCAGTTCACAACAAGTGTGGAGACCACCAACGGAGATGCTGCAACCTCTGCTGACGTATGCCCACAGCAAAGGAACATCTACATAATTCCTTCTCCCTCATAGAAAATCAAGAGCGTAGCCATTTTTTTTCTCCTCAATCCTGACGAGGACCTGACATAGACCACTTGACTCTGGGTCCATTCTCACTCTATGTCTGTGCGTCATCCAGCTTATGGAAGTGTCTATCAAGACACTTGTAAACCTAGCAAGACACCCACAACTATCCTAAGAGAGAGGCATCCTCATGTTCTGCCCATGTACTTTGCTGTGTTAAGGGCACTGTGGAACAAATCTTGACCTGCTCCTGACACCCAGGAGGTGGAACCAACCACCTGCCCCCATGTCTCGTAACACCATTTATGGGGGAAATCAGATTCCCCACAGCTGGCTAAAAATGACCTCCAGCATTTACCCCTACCCTGTTGCTCTGCCCTTTCCTTACCTGAAAATTTCCTGCTCTCTCCAATGTCAATTACACCTCAATTGGTGGATCACCCTTGCCCTGATCGCCTACACCTTACTGCTGGCAAGGTATGTCTGGAAACACCATGCCACATACACTCCACAGAGAGACACGACACAGGTCAGATTTGGGGACAATGGGAACCATGCCATTGGCTGTTTCACTTGGTTACTCCTACTAACACAGCCACAGACATCAACACTGAGGCTAGCACTCCTCCTCCTATCTCTGCTACCACTAGTAACATCCTTCCAGCTAAGTCAGACCCTACGATATCACTTGTGACTCACTGATGCCTTCTAAACTCTGTGGGCCACCTTTACTTCAAATCAGATGAAACTTACTATTATTAACTCACGTGCCATTAAACAAATAGAGTAATGGGACACTATCTATAGAGCCTCATGTAAGGAATGCCCGGAAATAGTATGCACCAAATATTATAGCCAGGATGCTCGTGATTGGTGCAATCAAATTAAAATACTGTAATCAAAATGCAATACTGGCCGGCCGCGGTGGTTCACACCTGTAATCCTAGCACTCCGGGAGGCCGAGGCGGGAGGATCGTTTGAGCTCAGGAGTTCGAGGCCAGCCTGAGCAAGAGCGAGACCCCGCCTCTACTGAAAATAGAAAGAAATTAGCCAAAACAACTAAAAATAGAAAAAATTAGCCGGGTGTGATGGCGCATGCCTGTAGTCCCAGCTACTCAGGAGGCTGAGACAGGAGGATCGTTTGAGCTCAGGAGTTTGAGGTTGCTGTGAGCTAGCCTGACGCCGCGGCACTCTAGCCCAGGCAACAGAGTGAGACTCTGTCTCAAAAAAAAAAAAAAAATGCAATACCAACAAGTTCTACAGGATTGCATAGATAAAATTCCAGCTCTTTGTAATCCCTGAAATTATGATCAAATGCAAATGCTGCCAACAGTGTATGCCCTTACAACTATTGGCTTCTTTCCCTATTAATTATTAATATAATGATCTTTCTCTTCCTCCAGTAGAAGCTCCACTTATTGTAATGGAAAGAAATTGTATTAGCCAAGTAGCCAAGGGTGCCTTACCATGGACTTCCTTCATGACTGCTAATCGATCTACCCCAGGAAGGCAATAATACAACACAACATTACCCGGACCAAGGCACGAATAAGAAAACAAGGACCACAGCCAGCTTGGAAATTCTTCCTTAACCTAACGTTCTCAAGATAGCAACTGCAAGTTTTACATAACACTCAGTGGAAGCATACTCTACAACAATTGCAATGCTGGCTGCCCAGAGTGAACAATCATAGCTCTTGGGTGTTACAGCAAAGACAATTCGTACCAAAGCATAGTGGATCCCACGGAAAAATCTAACTGCTCTCTGCTTGGGAGCTTCTCCACCCAAATTGACAACTACTTGCTTATAGCTAATACGAAATTTGTCAGGCATACCAAAACCATAATTACCAAGGCCATAGAAAATATTTCATGGAAATTGTTGACCAGTGTTACTTTTCTGGGGGCTCTTCAATAAAACCATATACACCCCAAAGTACAGAAGATAGGAAAACAGCAATGAGAAGCCCCATAGTGAAACTAACCTGGGAGGAAATGTTACTGGTATAGTCACCATGCTGCCACCTCCCAAAGGGCCACACCTGAGGCTGTTAAAGGCATACAAAGGACTTCCCTGTGAAAGTTTCCTCTAGAATGGAGTCAATGGAGCATTCAATCCCCTACTGAAACACAGCGGTGCTGCAATACACAGGAACAGAAGTGGGGCAAATGACATAACACAATTGATCTCTCTTTTTTAAACAACTTGGTTCACCTGTGAGAATCTCATGCGTGAATACCCATAATTCCGGATTTAATTTGCTGTGCAGCTGGTCTAATAAATGTTTTCTTGGACTGCCAAGAGCACCTGCAAAACCCATCCCATGCCCATGGCAACACACGGATGCTATTTACTATTGGCAGTCTGCAGGAAACTCAAGCATGATGCACACCAATCCAAGCAAGGAGGAACATACAAATGCCCACCGAATCAAACCTGCCCATATAGGACTTAGCTGCAGCAGCATATAAGGTGGCGTCCATGGAAAATCCCAAATTGTGTAAAATAATGTAGTGAGGTTTACTCCGAGCCTAATGTGTGCAACCTCAGCCTGGGGGACATGGTCTCAAGAGGTCTTGAGAAAACATGCCCGAGGTGGCCAGGTTACAGTTAGGTTTTATACAATTCACGGAGACAGGAATTACATACAGCTAAAACCATAAATCAATACACGGAAGGTATACATTGGTTTGGCCCGAAAAGGCAGGACAATTTGAAGCAGGGACTTACGAGTCATAGGTGGGTTTTAGGGGTTCTTTAGTTGGCAATTGGTTGAAAGAGGAGTTAAGCTTTGTTTAAAGACTTGGAGTCAGTAGAAAGGAATGCTTGACTTAAGGTAAGGGAGCCTTTAATCTGTCATGTGATCCTATACTAGAGTCAGGCTGGGGGGTAAGCCATATTATACCAGGTTAACAAAAACCCATTTAATGAGATTTTTATCATTTGTAGGCATGACTCACCAAGCCTCTTGGAAAGAAGTTTGGGCAAGAGAAGAAAAGGTCAGACTTCAGGTCCCAGTTCTTCCTTTTGGCCAAAGATGATTCCATGGAATGCACGTGCAGGCCAACAAGCAGCAGGGGTTGCCACTGTGCAAGGAAGGCCCATTCCTAGAGTTGTCTATTTGGTCATCTGGCGTTGATGGCGACAGTTTCAATATGAGAGATGTCGGAACTTAGGGGAAGGACACGGTTTGATCTGATTTAATAACCAATTGTTTAAGGGGCCAGAGACAGTCAGGCCTAAGTTTCAGTCTGAAAAAGACATCCTAGATCAGATCTATTCTACCAGCTGTCATGATCCGGGTCTTTGATTGTGTCTTTTTCCTTTTCCTGAATCTGGCATAGCATTTACAAGAGATATATAATGACAATATTGCAACAAGTATCATAAAATGGTGAAGAGTAGGCATCCGAGAAACTTACAGGTAAAATCAGAAGGCAGTAAACAACCTAACCAGCCAAAAAATTCCCTGCATGCATCATCTCATTCTTTAATCAGACTTACAATGTGTATACCCTTCTTGTCAACGGTCATTTGAACGTTATGGTAAATCTTATTTGAAGATTGTAGGACCAACACCAAATCAGAATCTAATGAATTAAATTGTTCTTCTGACCAATTGGTCTCCATAAGTATAATATCCTGAGGAGGGTATAAATCGAATCTGAGAAACCTCTGGTCTTCAATGTCTACATTGTCATAGGGCTTGTTTACAGTTGACGAATCTATTTTTCCCACCTGCTTTGTGTTGCACCATATACTAGTGTTTGGGAGGGAAAAAGAAGTTTCATTATAGGTGAAATCAAATAATTCTACAGTGTCATTTTGTCATCCCTCCAAACAAAAACGGCCCTTTCCAATATACCAAATGTTATGTCCCATGCAGGACATATTAGGGACAAAATTTGGGAGAAATCAGGGTTCCAAGTGGCTTGAGGGCATAACCATTCTCCTGTCTAGTTTTCACAATCTGATAGGGAGATAGGATGCCATGTGTTTCCATTAGTTAAAATAGACCATTGGCCTCCCATGGGGAGTATCCTCTCATATTATTTACAATGGTTCCAATACCTGCTAGTTGAACTATAGAATACTTTTGTGCCTCATTCAACTTCAGTGCTTGAGCTTTAAGAATACAATATCTGAGGTTACATTTGTCATCTAAAAATTTCCACAAATTTGGGATACATATATTTTCCATAGGTGTTTAGATTGTGCCTCAGCACTGAATTTTGTAGGCCCTTGCTTCATAGATATCTCAGATTCCATTTGTAATAACATGGAAAACATGAGCCCTTGTTGAGCTAGAGTACATGGCCTTTCCCACCTTTGGGTTTGGGTTCGTCTGATCACTTCTATCCATTTGGTGAGTGCTACATTATCTTTTGGGGAAGCATCCCATCCCTGTCCCTCTTCTTGGAATAGCATTCCTTCTATGTGTCCTATTATATTCTTAAATTTCAGAATATTATGAGGGTACAAATGTTTCAGTTACATGAATTATTTTTGTACAGTTTGATTCAACGTTATAAGCATGCCCATCACTTTTTTTTTTTCATTTTTGAGAGGAAATTTTTCTCTCACGAATGCCTCTCTTCATTAGCTGTGAATTTGGCTCGTCCCAATATACCTAGCTCAATTCCAATTCCTCCAATGAGGTTGCATTTTAGTCTTTTGGGTGGCCAATTTTGGTGGACCCACCAGAAATGCTATTGCCATTGTATGCTAATGGCATTAGTGCAATTTGGATAAATGGAGTCAACTCAGAACCGTTGGGTGTCCCAAACAATTGTCATGTGAGTGGAGGTTACACCCAAGTATGCCCTTGTCTGGGTATTCTGAAAGGCTTCCCAGAGGTGCACTTGCCTTTAAGGTGCAATCTCTACTGTCAGGGATTTCTGTCTACCAACTGACTGACTCCCATAAATAGTTCTTTAAGGGCAGCGTCAGTGTGGTTGGTCACAAGCACAGGGCTGGTGGTCATTTGGTCAGGTTATGCTGCAGCAGTTTACACAGGAGGCAGCCAGGTTTCTTCCATCATATCCAGGCAATTGTCTAAGCAAATCATCACCAAGATCTATTGTTATGTAATATTCTATCTGATTAGACTCCCTCAATAATCTTTCAGAGGCACTGTTAGGTAATTATTCCAGCAGGGCATGATATTTGGTGAGAGCCTTATTATAATAGAGGTACCCTGAAAAGGGGGTATTTCAGAGAGTGTTTAGAGTGGAACTGTTCCATGTGGTGGCCTTCATTTCATCCTGATCTATGTCATACCAAATGATGTGGGCTCTGTTGGCAGGGAAATGGGTGAGGTTTGCAGGGAACCAGGACGAGTTATCAGGTTTGAAGAGAGAAGGAGTGCATGGTAAGCAAATCGAGGAGATTATGGGAATTAGAGTGAGCAAGTAAAACACTTTTTTATTTTTAACAAGGAAATTTCATAACCACACCCATTTAGAAAATTATACCAAGGGAGATTCCACAGATCCCAAACAACCTCTTGGGGGTCTTGGTTAAAGCATTCAGGGTTTTCAGCAACATATTCTACAGCAAGTAAAGTAAGAATGAGAGTTATTTCAGGATACATGAGGACTGGCCTGGCCTGATGTCTCTGGAAGAATGTCTACCTTGGTTGTGGCCCTGGAGAATTGGCTGAGCTTCGGATGTTTCTAAAATCACAGGCAGGTGTCAGAGACAGGTTTGGAGGTCCAGGTGTGGTCGGGAATGTGGTTGGGCACTTGTTCTAGGTGTGAGATGTGAATCCAAAAAGCGACTCACTTTAATTTTGCAGCAGAAGAGTTAATTAAAAGTACCTGGTAAGGTCCTTTCCAGTGGGATTTTAAGGAGTCGTTTAGTTGGTGCCTTTTCCAAGAAGCAAAGTCACCTGGTTGTAATCCGTGATCCCTGGAGTCTTTGGCCCCTGGGAGCTCACTGTGCGAAGACTCTACTACCAGCTTTTTATTATTCGTTAAGATTTTTAAGCAGTCCTTGACAATAAAACAGTATTTCCCCCTTGAGTAAGTCCAGCTCTTGTAAGCCTTTGTCCAGCCTCATAGGTCTTCCTGTTTTCATAAGGTCTCCCTTATTTTGAAAGGTGATGAACAGTGTTTTCCAAAAGGAGTGGGTCTAAGGTTAAGCAAGACCAGTGGGAGGGCTTTTGGCCAAGGAAGGCTAAAAGCCTTTGTTAAGGTAGCTAACTTAGTTCCTATTGTGTCATTTGTCTGTTCTACCAACCCAGAGGATTGGGGAGGATAGGCACAATGGAAATGTTCTATTATGGGCCAGATTTTGCAAATGGATTGAACAACTTGGCCAGTGAAATGAGTCCCCCCATCCCCTCACTATGTAGCTCAGAAGGGATTCCCCAAACTGAAATGATTCTTTCTAACAATATTTTCCCTACCATTAAGGCAATAGCCGCCCCCCACCTAATATTCTGAAATTTAAAAAAAAAATGAAAGAGTCAAAATTAAAAAAATAAGTACTGTTTAAGCCCAGTTAAAAGAAAAAAAGAAAAGAAAATGCTACTACCAAATGGGAAAACATACAAACCAAGACCAACACAACTTCGAGACAGTGGCATCTGTGTGAAGTCCAGTTGCCATACTTCAAATGGTCCTGTAGACAAAGAAAACTGACCTGAGGACACTGAAAAAAACTCTCATTCTTACTTTACTTGCTATCGAATATATTGCCGAAAACCCTGAGAGCTTTAACCAAGACCCCAAAGAGGTTGTTTGGGATCTGTGGAATCTCCCTTGGTATAATTTTCTAAATGGGTGTGGTTATGAATTTCCTTGTTAAAATTACATGGGGAGGGGGCGATGTAAGGGCTAGCCAGGGGTATGTTTTGGACATATATTAATAGCACATCGGGCGTGTACCTTTTGGGCTATTGTGAGGATGGTTTCCAGAAATATTGTCTTCTCCATGATATCATCTTCTCGGGGGCCAAATGAGTCATTTCAGTGAGTGAATAAACTGAAGGAGAGGTAATTGTGCACCTATGGGAACTACGTGGTTTTTGTTAGGGCCTAGTCACAATTCTCTACTTGGGTCAAATGCACCATCCTTTTGCTGCCAGATTGGTTTCTCTTGAAGGGTTGATGCCTGTTGATACTGTAAAAGAATGTTAATGAGGGTATGGGCGGGACAGAGGGTGCATTCTCGTATGGGATAGATCATCTTTCCTAGGGCAGCATTCTTTGCTGCAGCATCACCTAGACTATTCCCTTTTGCATCTTCAGTGTTATCCTTTGAATGCCCAGGAATTTTTATAATTGCAAACTGCTTTGGCATTTGAATTGCTTCTAATAGTTCCGAGACTTGGTGCCCGTATCATATAGATTGCCCAGATGAGGTGAGAAACCCCCTCTGTTTCCACAGCATGCTGAAATCATGGACTACTCCAAAAGCATATTGCCTATAGGTGTATATATTTTCCACTTTCCCTTCTGCCGATTGGCAAGCTCTAGTTAACACTATTTGTTCGGCCTTCTGGGCTGATTTTACTCCTTGGTGTTGGGTATTTTCCAGTATGTCTCCCATGGAAATGATGGCATCTCTTGCCTGGTAATGCTCCTGATTGTCCCTTAAATAAGAAGCATCTGTGAGCCAAACGAATTCAACATTCTTGATAGGAGTTTCCTGTAAATCTTCCCAAGGGGAAAAGTAAGATATCAATTAGTAGACTGCAATCGTGTTCTTCCTCTCGTTGTTCACCTGGAAGAGGGAGCAGGGTAGCAGGTTTCAGAGTGTTACAGTGCTTCATAGTGATGTTAGGGGCAGAAAGCAAGAGCACCTCATAGGAGGCGAGGTGGCTGACAGAATAGTGTTGAATGTGGTGAGAGTTTAGGAGAGATTCTACAGAATGGGGGGCACAAATGGTTAGCTGGTACCCCAGGACAGATTATTTGACATTCTTAAATAAAATGGCCACAGCTGGTATGAGATCCCCCCAACCCCCGTACAAAGGGGGTGTCCTATTGCTACTGAGTCTAACTGTTGGCTGAAATAACCGATTGGCCTGTGATTGTCACCTTGTTTTTGAGTTAACACTCCTAGAGCAATTCCACTTATTTCATGAACAAAAAGGAAAAAGAGACGGCTGTAGTTGTGATGGCCTACAGCAGGCGCTTGGGTGAGAGCCTGTTTTAAATCCTCTGCATGTTGTTTTTCCCTTTCTTCCCAGTGGATTGGTTCTGCCTGGGTTTGTTTTAGTTTTTTATACAAGGGTTGAGCCATTAATAAGTAATTTCGAATCCAACTTCTGCAATATTCTGTTAACCCTAAAAACTCTCTTAATTGTCTCTTTTGGGGGGCATGGGAAAGGTCATGAGGACAGAGATTCTCTCAGGGTTTATTAGTAGCCCCTCCTCAGGGAAATCACATGTCCTAAGTGTTTAACCTGAGGGAGAGAAAATTGCAATTTTTCTCTGGACAGTTTGTGTCCCTTCAAAGCAAGCTGCTGTTACACATACACAGAGTGTCTTCTCTGCATTTTGTCATGGAGGATGAACACAACAACAAATCATCCACACACTGAATTAGCATGGGTCTATTTGGAAATGCAATATCATCTACATCTGCTTTCAGTATTTGAGAAAAGAATAAGTGAGATTCTCAGAATAACCCTGGGGCAAGACTTGCCACGTATACTGGCAATCTTTCCAAGTGAAGGCAAAAAGATATTGGCTGTTCTGCGCTACAGTTATGCTGAAGAAAGCACTGCATAAGTCAATGACAGAGAAGTGACTGGTGATGATAGTAATATTGGGCAGCAAGGAGAGGGGGCTAGGGACAACAGGATGTCTAGGAATTGTTATTTTATATATGACTCTTAGGCCCTGAAATGAATCTCCAGCCTTTGCCATTTGGCTTTTTGACTGGGAGTGTCAGTGTACTGCAAGGGCTGGCACAAGGTGTTATGGGTCCCTTGTCTACGTAGTCCTGAACAATTAGTCTGATTCCTAGTAAGGCTTCAGGTCTAAGGAGGTATTGTTTAATGTTTGGGGGAGGGATTATTCTTTTAAGAAAAATTCAAAATATTAAGGGGGTGCAAATGTTTTAGGTTACATGGATTGTTTTCATACGGTTTGAGTCCCGGCTATAGATATGCCCATTACCCAGATAGTTTTCATATTACCCATTAGGTTGATTTATTCACCTCCCTCTTCCCCCTGCCTTCTGATTAATTTCCACTGAGTTTTACTTCCCTCTGAGTAGATGTGTGCTCTTCGGTTAGTTCCAATTTAATAGTGAGCACATGTGGTGTTTGTTTTTCCATTCCTGAGATACTTCACTTAGGACAATGGTCTCCAGTCCCATCCAGATTGTTGCAGATGGTATTATTTCATCTTTTTTGTATGGCTGAGTAAAACTCCGTTGAATACATAGACCACATTTTATTAATCCACTCATGAATTGGTGGGAATTTGGGTTGATTCCACATCTTTGCAATTGTGAGTTGTGCTGGAAAAAACGTTCAAGTGCAGGTGGTGTCTTTTTGAAGAAACGTCTTCTTTTCTTTTGGATAGATACTCAATAGTGGGATTGCTGGATTGAATGGTAGGTCTACTTTTAGTTATTTGAGGAATCTCCATACTATTTTCCATAGAGGTTAGACAAATTTGCAGCCCCACAAACAGTGTATAAGAGTTCCTTTCTCTCAGCATCCACACCAACATCTACTGTTCTTGGACTTTCTAATAAAAGCCATTCTAAATGGGGTAAGTCGATACCTCATTTTGCTTTTAATTTGCATTTCCCTTATCATTAGTGACACGGAGCATATTTTCATATGTTTATTGGCTATATGCCTTTCTTCTTTAGAGAACCTTCTGTTCATGTCTTTTGCCCACTTTTTAATAGGGATGTGTGTTTTTATCTTGCTCATTTGTTTGAGTTCTTTGTAAATTCTGGTTATTATCCTTTTATCAGATGTGTAGCTTGTGAATATTTTCTCCCATCCTGTAGGTTGTCCATTTGCTCTGTTGATTATTGCCTTAGCTGTGCAGAAGTTTTTTAGTTTAATCAAGACCCATTCGTTAATTTTTGTTGTTGCCACAATAGCCCTTGGGGTCTTAGTCATGAATTCTTTGCCGTAGGCCAATAACTAGAAAAGTTTCCCTACATTTTCCTCTATAATTCTTATGGTTTCATGACTTAGATCTAGTCTTTTATCCATCTTGACTTAATTTTTGAGAGTAGTGTGAGGTAGGAGGTCCTGTTTCATCCTTCTGCATGTGGCTATCCAATTCTCCCCGCACCATTTATTGAACAGGGCTTCCTTTCCCCAACGTACCTTGTTGTCTGCTTTGTCAAAGATCAGCTGGTTGTAGGTACATGGTTTTATACCTGGATTCTCTGTTCTGTTTCACTGGTCTATGTCTCTATTTTTGTACCAATACCATGCTGTTTTCGGTTACTATAGCCTTCTAGTATAGTTTGAAGTCTGGTAATGCGATGTCTCCAGATATGTTCTTTTTGCTTAAGATTGCTTTGGCTATTAGGGCTCCTTGCTGGTTGAGAACAAAGCGTAGAATTATTTTTTCTAGATATGTGACGTGTGACTTTGGTACTTTGATAGGGATTGCACTGAATTTGTAAATCGCTTGGGGTGGTATGGACATTTTCACAATATTTATGCTGCCTGTCCATTATCCATGAGCATGTTATGTTTTTCAACTTGTTTGTATCCTCTGCCTTTCTTTCCTCAGAGTTTCATAGTTCTCCTTGTAGTGATCTTTCACCTCCTTTGGTAGGTATATTCCTAGGTATTTTATTTTCTTTGTGGCTGTTGTGAATGGTATTGAGTCTTTTATTTGAATCTCGTCTTGACTGTCATTAGTATGTAGAAATGCTACTGATTTACATACATCAACTTTGCATCAGGAGACTTTGATGAATTTATTTATCAATTCCAGGAGATGCTTGGTGGAATCTTTGGGGTTTTCCAGATAAAAGATTTTATCATCAGCACAGAGTGATAGTTTGACCTCCTCTTTCCCAATTTGGATAGCCTTTGTTTCTTTCTCTTGCCTAATTTCCCTAACTAGGACTTCCAGCACTGTGTCGAATAGGAGGGGTGACAGCGGACATCCTTGTCTTGTTCCAGTTCTTAGGCGGAAGTCTTTCAACTTTTCCCCATTCAGTATGATGTTGGCTGTGGGTTGCTCATACATGGCTTTTATAATTCTGAGATATGTTCCTTCTATGCCTAGTTTGTTGAGGGTTTTTATCATGAAATGGTGCTGGATTTTGTCAAATGCTTTTCTGCAACTATTGAGGTGATCATATGGACTTCGTTTTTGCTTCTGTGTCTGTAGCGAATCACATTTATAGACTTGGATGTGTTGAACCATCCTTGCATCTCTGGGAGTAAGATGCAAGATGGTCAAGGTGGTCATGGTGGATTATTATTATTATTATTATTATTATTTTGATGTGCAGTGAATTCAGTTTACTAGGATTTTATTGAGAATTTTTGCATCTATATTCATAAGGGATATTGGTCTTTAGTTTTTTTTTTTTGTTATGTCCTTTCCTGGCTTTGGTGTCAAGGTGATACTGGCTTCATAGAAGGAGTTTGGAAGGGCTCCCTTCTTTTCAAAATTATGGCATAATTTTAGTATCACGGGTACCAGGTCTTCTTTGTAGGTTTGTTAGAATTCAGCTGTGAAACCATCGGGTCCAGGGCTCCCCTGCCCTTGGGAGTTTTTTTTATTACTGCTTTGATCTCACTGTTCGTTGTTGGTCTGTTCAAGAGTTCTATTTCTTTCTGCTTGAGTTTTGGAAGGTTGTGTGTTTCCAGGAAATTGTCCATTTTCTCTACATTCTCTAGTTTATGTGTGTAGAGATTTGCGTAGTAGTCATAGATGATGTTTTGTATTTCTGCAGTGTCAGTTGTAATATCACCTTTTTCATTCTGATTGAGCTTATTTGGGTCCTTTCTCTTCTGTTCTCAGTTAATTTAGAAAGAGGTCTGTCGCTTTTGTTTATATTGTCAAAGAACCAACTTTTTCTTTCATTAATTCTTTGTATTCTTTTTTGTTTTGTTTTCCAATTCATTTAGTTCTGCTCTAACCTACATTATTTCTTTTCTTCTGCTGACTTTGGGTTTGATTTGTTCTTCCTTTTCCAGTTCCTTGAGGTGTGACATTAAGTTGTTAATTTGTGATCTTTCTCACTTTTTGATGTAGGCATTTAAGGCTATGAATTTTCCCCTGAGGAATGCTTTTGTTGCGTCCCAATGATTTTGAAAACTTGTGCCCTCTTTGTTGTTCAGCTCAAAGAGTTTTTTCATTACCATCTTAATTTTATTCTTGACTCAATAGTCATTCAGCAGCAGATTGTTTAATTTGCATGACTTTGCATAGCTTTGTGTGCTTCTCTTGTGATTAATTTCCATATTTATTCCACTGTGGTTTGAGAAGATACATGGTATAATTTCCATTTTTTTTAATTCATCGAGACCTCTTTTGTGGCCCAAGATATGATCGATCTTGGAGAAAGTCTCATGTGCTGCTGAGAAAAATGCGTATTGTATAGTTTTGGGGTAGAATGTTCTGTAAATATCTGTTAGGTCCCTTTGATTTAGAGTTTGCCTTAAGTCCATTATTTCTTCATTTCTTTTCTGCTTTGATGATTTGTCAAGCTCTGCCAGTGGGGTGTTGAGGTCCCCAGCAATTATGATGGTGCTGTTTATTTCTTTGTTTATCTCTAGTAAGATTTGCTTTATGTATCTGGGAGTTCCCGTGTTGGGCACATATACGTTTAGTATTATTATGTCTTCTTGTTGGATAGTTCCCTTTACCATTATATAATGATCCTCCTTGTATTTCTTTAGCTTTGTTGGCTTAAAATCAATTTCATCTGATATGAGGATGGCTACGCCTGCTCCCTTTTGGTTTCCACTTGTGTGAAATACTTTTTTCCATCCTTTCAAATTGAGTCTGTGTGTGTCCTTGAGTTTGAGGTGTGTTTCCTGGAGACAGCAGAGAGTTGGGTTGTGTTGTTTCATCCATTCAGCCAGCCTATGTCTTTTGAGAGGAGCATTCAGTCCATTCACATTAATCGATAGCATTGATATGTGAAATGTCAGTCTTTTCATTCTGTTGGATAGTCCCTTACTGCTTTGTTTTACCTCTTGTTCTATTGTTTTATAGGAGTTGTGAGTTCTTCTTCTTCTTCTTCTTCTTCTCTCTTTTTTTTTTTTAGGTGAATTTACACAGGTAGGTATCAGTTGTGCTGGTTTGTATATACTGCTGCTCTGAATATTTCATGCACAGCAAGTCTGGTCATGGAAAATTCCCTCAGTGTTTGCTTGTCTGGAAAAGAATTTCTTCGTTTATTGTGAAGCTTAGTTTTGCAGGATACAACATTCTAGGCTGTTCTGTTTAAGTCGATTGAAGATGGGGCCTCAATCCCTTCTGACTTCTAAGGTTTCCACTGAGAAGTCTACAGTTAGCCTGATGGGTTTTCCCTCGTAGGTTATTTAATGCTTTCATTTTGTTCCTTGCAGAATTTTCTCCTTCATTTTGACTTTAGCCACATTGATTACTATGTGTCTTAGAGATGACCTATTTGCTACGAATCTTCCTGGTGCTCAATGTCCATCTTGTATCTGTTTGTCTGAAATTCTGATGATACCCAGTAAGTATTCCTCAATCATTTCCTCAGATAGGTTTTCCGTGCTTTTAGTGCTTTGTTCTTCTCCCTCAGGGATACCTATACTTTGAATGTTAGTTTGCTTCACATAGTCCTGTGTCTCTTTCAGTGGTTGCTCAGAATTTTTTATACTCTTCTCTGCTTCTTTGTATGACTGGGTTATCTCGAGAGCCTTGTCTTCAAGCTCTGAGATTCTTTCTTCTCCTTGGTTTAGCCTGTTGTTAAAGCTTTCTCCTATGCTTTGAAATTCCCTAAATGAGTCTTTCTTTAAGTTTGATTATTTCCTTTCTTATGTTGTCCAGCTCTCTAGTGACATTTTCATTTTTTTTTCATTGATTTCCTGAAATATTTTTTTTTTTGGCTTCCTTTTGTTGGTTTTCAACTTTCTCTTCAATTCCATTCATCTTATTTGCCATCCATATTCTGAATTCTATTTCTGTTATTATGGCATTTTCCTTGTGGGTAGAGTCCATTACTGTAGTCCCGTTGTGTTGCCTTGGGGCCATCAAACTATCTTGTTATTTCATGTTGCCAGGGTTCTTTTGCTGGTTTATTCTCATCTGGCTCCTCTTCTCTTGACTCTGGGTTCATAGGATTTCAGAGCACCTGTTCTCCTTTGCTGGGGACTCTCTCGAACCAAGTCCGGGATTGATGGCGGCTCAGGGATGGGGGGGGAGATCCTGAGTGAACAGTTGGACCTCAGCATGCTTATGCCAGCTGAGTGGTAGCATTGGGGACTCAGTTCTGTGGTCTTAGGGAACAGTCACAACTCTGAAGTCTCAGGAGTGGAATCACATGCTGGGTGGGGACCCTGGAGCTACTGGGGCAGAGCCTTGGACTCGGACACAGTGAGAGCTTCAGAGCTGGCTCTGGGGATTTTGAGGGCAGAGCTGCCCTTATGGGGGGATGTTCCACCAATGTGGGGATTGCTGATGCCCAGCCACGCAGTTTGTTTGGGTTTGTCACAGCAGCCCTGGGTCCACGTCGGTGGGTGAGAGCTGCTGGTTGGCTAATGTTCCCCCCCACCCCCCTCCATTTCTAAGACCTACCAAGGAAGTCACCCCAGGCTTCTCAAGTGGTGCCTGTGGCATCTGAGGCTCCTCCTCTGTTAAGCTCCCACACCAGAGAGGAGTGGTGCTTGGCCCTCAGTAACAGGGCATGACATGGGGGAGTGTTTATTCCTGCCCTGGCCCACCTGGTGTGGTGAAAAGGTTACTGCTGTATGGGTGGGTCCCACATGGACCTGGCTCTGTGCGTCAGAGTGATCGGGATGTCATCAGTTGCAGAAATCTGGGATTGACAGGCACCAGATCTCTGCTGCACCTGCTCTCTGGTGGAATGTCTCTGCACAGACTTTCAGCAGCTCCTCAATCAGTCTAGAGTTCTGCAGTGGAAGAGGGAAATCCTTCACAGATCGAGCTGCCTGTAACTTTTGTTTCTCTCCTAAAAAAACAGTGTCCCCTTGGGTTGCCTCTATTCCACTCTCTTCACTTCTTCCCAGCAATGTGAATTGTATTGGGACCCGCAGCTTAATCTCTGAGATAGCAGGTGATACTTGCAAAATTCAGCCACGCCCCATTTTATTGAGTTGATAGACACTGTAATGAGCTATAGAGTTGTTCTCCCTGTCAGCAGTTGATGCTTGCTGGAGAGAGCCAGCTGCCAAGATGTTCTTTTGTGCCTATGATAAGCTTTAGTTCCTCAGGTGGAGTGCTTGAATGTCCCAGGCTTTGGGAGGTGCCCTGTAGTTTCCAGGGGGTTGCCTGGGCCCCACCACAGCAGAAGTGGGTGGAGGAGCAAGCCAGGTGTTGTTAGGTTGTGTGATCCTGGAAGGCTTTGCAAAGCCTCAGCAGGGCTTAGAGGTTGTTTTCCTGGCCACTAGGGGGTGCTGCTGGGAGGAGAGTCAAGGCAGGTTCTCCAGACAGGGAGAGCTGTTTGTGGGGGAGGGGCCAAAAATCCCCAATGGCTTGATGGCTCCCTGCCATGCTTCGTTGCCATGGCACCCCAGGCTGGGATCTTCCCTGCCAGAGGACCTGCCCTAGTCCAACAGCACTGCTTTGAGCTTCAGCAGGGCACAAAGTTTACTTCTCCAGTCTCTAGGGATATCCACTGGGAGGAGAGTCAAGGCAAGCTTTCCAGACCCGGAGGGATGGTCATGGGGAAGGGGCTGCAAATCTCCACTGGTCTGGGGACCTGATCGCACCACTCCTTGGTTACTATGGCACCCCAGGCTGAGATCTTCCCTGATGGAGGACCTGCCCAAGCCCAACAGTGTGGCCTTCCCGTCAGGGGGATGGTTGCTCTCTCAGATCACTGTGTCTTGGACCACCACAGTTTTCTCCCATCAGTTCTGTCCACATGGGCTCTGTCGCCTCCCAAATCTAGCTCCCAAACCTCCTTTCTGTGTCCCCCAGCAACCCACTTGAGTCCAGGGGGCACTGGACCTGGCCTGTATATCTGACCCAGTGGCATGCATCTCCGTGAAACACCTGTGGGCAGGGAGCTCCCAGATTGGGCACCCCAGTCCCCCTGCAGGTCCTTAAGGGGGAAGACTTGGGGCCCACTCTCTGTGGAACCCTCAGACTTGAGTACACATAGGCTGGGGGCGTCTAGGGTTTTACATTTGTTGAAGCATATTCTCCTATATGCCTTACAAGCTTCTACGAACACAAGAGAGGCATTTCATGTGAAGAGGGTAATTTTTAGCAAGATGGAGTTTCATATGCAACCACTTACATTCACTTACAGAAAGCAGCTATATATTCGGTTGTTTATATGTGGGTGGCCATTCACATTTAGGTCCTGAAGGCGTGCACCCCCGTGTGCGGGGAGGCATGTTCTGCCCCGATTCCTGTCGGGCCTGCAGGCGGCAGCACTCATGGGCCCCAGAGCTCTATTTCCTGTGCCTTGGTCGGGTTGGGGTTGGGATGGCTTGGGTTGTTGGTGGGTGGGTTGCTTTTGGTGCGTGTCATACACGTGTTTCTGGGAATCTTGTTGCGTGTCCTGTCTGCCGATTGACCCGAGGCTTGCTGTGTACGTGCCCCGGTCTGTCTCTCGGGAGCCCTGGCAACGAGTGTTCCTATCGTGAGGCCTGAGCCTGAACCCTGGTTGTGTGGTGGAGACGAAGTCAGTGGACTAGTGGTTCGGGAGCAAGGGTACAGTTTTCTGCCGTCGGCTGCACCGCGCCTGGCGAAGGGAATGTCTGGTGTGCGGGAAGTGACACAGGATGTAGGGACACCGCCCCCGCCTCCCCCCCTCGGCACAGACCGGTGTGGGCCCCAGGCTGGGGCTTAGCTCCGAGGCTGAAGGGCTGGGATGCTATCCTGCTGCATGTCGGTGCTGCAGCTGGAGACGGGAGGAGGCCACGGGGCAGTGTCTGACGCCAAGGCCACGGGTAGGGTTAGGGTTAGGATTAGGGCTAGGATTAGGGCTGGGACTGGGGCTAGGATCAGGGATAGGGCTAGGGTTAGGTTTAAGGTTATAGCTAAGGTTAGGGTTAAGGCTACGGTTAGGTGAGGGCTAGGGTTAGGGTTATGGCTAGAGACAGGGTTAGGGTTAGGGCTAGAGACAGTGTTAAGGCTAGGGATAGGATTAGGGCTAGGGCTAGGGTCAGGGCTAGGGCTAGGATTAGGGTTGAGTCTAGAGTTAGGGTTAGGGTGAGGGTTAGGGTCAGGCTTAGGGTTAGAGTTAGGGTTAGGGTTACGGTTTAGGGTTAGGCTTAGGGTTGGAGTTACAGTTGGTTTTAGGTCTATGGTTTGGTTTATGATGATTTGGGTTATGGTTAGGGTATGGGTTAGGGCCAGGGTTATGGTTAGGGCTAGTGCTAGGGTTAGGGTTAAGGCTACAACTAGGGTTAGGGTTAGGGCTAGGGTTAGGGTTAGGGTTGGGGCTAGAGCTAAGGTTAGGATTAGGGTTAGTGTTAGGTTTAGGGTTAGAGTAAGGGTTAGGACTGTTAGGGTTAGGGCTAGAGCTAGGGTTAGGTTTGGGGTTAGTGTTAGGCTTAGGGTTAGAGTTAGGGTTAGCGCTGTTAAGGTTAGGGTTAGGGCTAGCGTAGGCTCAGGACTCAGGTTAGGGTTAGTGTTAGGGATAGTGCTAGGGTTAGGTATAAGATTAGGACAAGGGCTGGGGCTTGGGTTAGGACTAGGCCTGGGTTTAGGGCTATGGTTAAGGATAGGGCTAGGGTTAGGGTTAGGGCTATAGGTAAGGTTAGGATTAGGGCTACGGTCGGGTGAGCGCTAGGATTAGGGTTATGGTTAGGCTTAGGGCTAGATATAGTGTTAGGGCTAGGGATAGGATTAGGGTTAGGGCTAGGGCCAGGGCTAGGCATAGGATTAGGGTTGAGTCTAGAGCTAAGGTTAACGTTAGGGTTAAGTTTAGGATTAGAGTTAGGGTCAGGGTTACAGTTTAGGGTTAGTGTTAGGGGTTACAGTTGGTGTTAGGATATGGTAAGGGTTACGATGATTAGGGTTATGGCTAGGGTATGGGTTAGGGCCAGGCTTATGGTTAGGGCTAGTGCTAGGGTTAGGGTTAGGGCTAGAGTTAGGGTTAGGGTTAGGGTTAGTGTTAGGCTTAGGGTTAGAGTTAGGGTTAGGGTTGTTAGGGTAGGTTAGGTTAGGTTTAGGGTTAGAGATAGTGCTAGGGTTAGGGATATGGCTAGGTTAGGGTTAGGGTTAGGGTTACGGCTAGGGCTAGGGCTAGGGCTAGAGTTAGGGTTAGGGCTAGTGCTAGGGTTAGGGTTAGGGTTATGGCTAGATTTAGTGTTAGGGCTAGCTTTAGATTAGGGTTAGGGCCATGGTTAGGATTAGGGCTAGGGTTGTGTTTAGGATAGAGTTATTGTTGGGGTTAAGGCTAGTGTTAGGATTAGCATTAGGGTTAGGTCTAGGTTTTGGTTAGGGCAAGGGATAGGGTTAGGGTTAGGGTTAGGGTTAGGTTTAGGGCTGGAGTTAGGAGTAGTGTTGGTTCTTAGGCTGGGTTAGCCTAGGGCTAGGGTTAGGGTTTGAGTTAGGGCTAGGGGTTAGGGTTACAGCTGGGGTAGGGTTAGCCCTAGCTTCGGGGTTCGGGTTAGTGCTAGAGTTAGGCTTAGGGCTAGGGTTAGGGTTAGGGTTAAGGTTAGGGCTAGGGTTAGGGTTAGGGTTTGGGCTAGGCTTAGGATTAGCTTTAGGCCTAAGGCTAGGTCTAGGCCTATGGTTAGGGTTAGGTTTTCTGCTGTGCTCCCGAACTGTTTCTAAATCACTCTTAATTTTCTGGATTGACCCAATGAGCTGTGTTGATATGTTTTATTCTCAAGTTTCACAGGAAAGTCACTTTTCTCCCATGATTATATTCCGTTATTTGCTTTTGGTGACAGTTTATTTTTTGATGGTTACGAAAGCAAATAATCACTGTAGTCAGAATAGAAAATGATAAAACAAAAGTTACTCATAATCCCACCACCCCAAGGCAGCTACTTTTAGCATTTTGGTGTACATCCTCTGAACTTTTCACTGAGCGCGTGTGTATGTACGTGGGGGTGTGTGTTCATCTTTATTTTTCATTCAATTTTTTAAAGAAATTTGAGAAACGTTTTTGTAAATGACTTAAAAAGATTTGTAACTTATTTAATCAGACACCTTTTCGACATGAGATTATGCACGTGGTGGTTTATTTTCCGCATCTTGTGTGCCGATGAGGACGATGACACGTTAGGTCGTGGTGTGTGACCACATCCAAAACTGTGATGACATCTCAAGCAGTGCTGACCCCAGAAGAAAATGGCCACTCATTTGGGGGCTGCTCCTCTGTGTGCCTTAGGCGTGGGCGTCCCAGGGGTTCTGTCCTGAGCCAGCCAACGCCCTCCAACCAGGTAGCTTTTGCAGCACTTCTCAGAAACGTGCCTTTCTCCACCCGTACTTGTTCATAGTCTTATTTCAACAAAAGATCTTCCCACCTGTGGAAGGCAGGCAGCAGAGGCCTTGGCAGGTGGGCGCGGGGCAGAGCTGGGTGGAGAGTCGGGAGCTCGGGGTCTCTGGGCTGCCTCTGACACGGAGGTGTTCTGTGATCTTGTGCAACCCTCCGGGGCCCTCATCTCCTCATTTGCAAAAATGAAGTCCTGCATTTCCTGTGGACATTCGCTTCTGTAACCAGGGAGGTTTTGAGAGTCTGGTAGCCGATTGGACATAAAAGGGCTTTGAGAAATTCGGACTGCGGCACTAAGGAAGCTACCGATCCCTCACTCCGTTCACACAGGGCGGTCGAGTGCTGCATGTGTCGCGCGCTCTGTGCCCTTTGTTCCTTTGGGTCCCCCCTTGCCGCAGATCATAATTACATTTTCATTTTTGTGATTATCTATAAACTGGAACACTCCAAACACACCTGTTCAGCTTACAGATGCACCCTGATATTTGGACGAGAGTCCTGACCCGTGGAGTGAAGTCACCAGTCACCCTCCTGCTCTGCAGGTGGTGGCAGTGAGTGGCAGGGGCCGCTCTCGGCAGGGGTGCTCTCCAGGAAGGGAGGGTGCTGCATGTGCCGCTCATGCTTCTGTTAGGCAGAGGTGGGACCTGCCTGCGGGGGCTCGGAAAGAGTACGCGGGGAATTCTGGGGAGAGAGCTGGTGGGCTCTGGCCGGGACGCTGGGAGGCTCGAAGACAAGGCGGCACCCCACTGGCCCCAAGGCCTGATGAGAGGTCGGTGCCTCAGTGGCAGTGCTGTGGCCTGCAGAAGAGCATGGGCCTGGCCCACGTGGAGGGCCGAGAGAAGTTCCTTTGACCACCATGTACCAGTAACAGAAGGAGAGAGGCTCGGGTGGACATGTCTTCCTGGTGAAGGGCCCAGAGTGCCCCCCTCTCAGCCAGTGAGTCAACGGCTGTCAAGGATGTTGGGGCAAGTAATTTCCTTAGGGTGATGTATGGGTCGTGCTCGTGAAGAGCATGCATAGGTTTTTGTGGGGAGATGGGTTAGAGGTCATCAGGGTCGTGGTGAAGGTAGTGTCCATGGACTGGAGCAGAGGGGACAGCTATGGGACAGACTTGGGGACAGGCAGATTGGATGTGGGGTCAAGATGTCCGGGGCCAGAGGAAGGCTTGGTTTCTGGCAGAAGCATCGTGGAGGTGGGCAGATGGGGAGAGGTGGGAGTGGAAGAAACGACCAGAAAAGGCTGGCTGAGTTTGGGGTGCTTGTCCCTCCCCCGGGAGGGTTGGAGATTGGTCTGAAGGCTCAGGGACAGGTCTGGGCTGAGAGAGAGGTTGGGGGTTGTTTGCTTATCTAAGATAAGCAAAATCAAGGGTGAGGATGAGGCTCCCTGGATGTGGCAGTTACCTGCTGCCGTGTGACAAAGCACGACACTTAGTGGCTTGTTTAAAGCCAGTGGTTCCATTTGATCCCGAATCTGCAAGTTGGGCAGGGCCCTGTGGGGATGGCTGTGTCTGCCCTGGCAGCAATTGCAGGTGGCTTGTTGGGTGTGGGGCCCAGCCCAGGATAGGTCACTCTTGTGCCTGACAAGATGCTGCTGGCTGTTGCCTGGGACCTCAGCTGGGCTCTTGGCCAGACCACTGACACACGGCCTCTCCGTGTGACTGATTGGTTCTCCCCACAGCAAGGAGGCTGGGTTTCCAGCCCGAGCACCCCAAGAGATACGATGGGGAAGCTGTCAGTTCTTAAGATCCAGGCCCAGAAACTGCCTGGCACAGTGTCTCCCCTTCCCTTCTGTGTGCTACTTGCCAGGCTGCTGATCACAAAGTGAAAGGCAGGGACAGTAACCCCAGCTGTAAATGCAGAGTGCCAGGGGAGTTCAGGGCCCGTGATGCCCAGCACCTGTTAGGGGCTTAAAGATGCCCGTTGAATGAGTGAGTAAAGGAAAGGTGTGAGCAGAGAGGCACCGAGAGGAATTTTGGGGGCTTGAAGGGGAACAGTCATCGGAGAAATTTGTCTGAAGTTGATGGGGAGGAGCCATGGTCTTGGGGAGGCCGGCAGGATCTAGACGGGTGCGAACTGTGGACTCCAGGCTGAGGCTTGGACTGGAGTGCGGGCAGACGGTCCAGTGGTGCCCGAGAGGGCGATGCTTTAGGAATGGGAGCAGAAGTGAGCCCCAGACCAGGAGGACACCCCTACAGCCGGATCCTCCATCCCTGCGTCGCCGGCCCTCCCCTCAGGGCTCCCCTCAGAACTAGACATTGTCTCCCTGGCAGCTGTGGAATCTGCAGGAGACACACCCGACAGTAGAACCCAACAACAGAACCCGGGAGCCAGAGGGGCTTCCCAGCTGCTCTCCTCTGGGTCAGGGTGGTCAGCAGGACTGGTCTGACCTCCTAGCAGAAGAAAGTACGGGGGCTTTGAAAGCACATTTACAAGCCTTCTGGCCCTTCCCGGGAGAACAGGGCTGCATTTCTTCTGTGAGCACAGCCTTTTCCTGCAGCCACGAGCCCCTGGACACTGGAGTCGAGGTGACCACAGAGTGCGGCTTCCTTCTTGGGGGCCTGCAGACTACTGACCTTGAGAGATACAACTCCCTGCAGCCTGTAGAGCTGGCCCAAGGAGGCGAGTCCTTTGTGCTGAGAGCTCTCTGGGCCCTGCTCTGCCAAGAGAGGAGCAGCCCAGGACACACGTGCAGGGAGAGGGACAGACTCCTGCGTGGGCGCTTGCCAGGGCCAGCCCCACGTGCGTGCAGCTCTCTGTCCAGCCTGAGCCAGCGTGGGCCAGACTGCCGGACGCTGTCAAGGTCGGTGCCGGGGGACAGTGAGCCTCTGTGGGAGGCCGGCAGAGGGAGGTCCTGGTGGACAGGCGGCCACTGTCTGAGGAGAGCCTGACCTTCGGGGAGTGGACAGCAGGGGCTGGCAGAGTCTCCAAAAGGAGGCCCTGAGTCACCTGGCCCTTGGCTTGAGGGCTGTTGGGGAGCCCTCCGCAGGCACAGGGCACAGCAGCTGGGAAGCCCCCGTCCGCGTGGACTTCATCGGAAGAGTGTCCTGGCGTGGGCCAGGGACAGTCTAGAACTGCTGGCTCCTGGAATGTGGTCCACGGCCTGACCATGGTGGTCACCCAGCTGAACCTGGAGTTTCGCTTTCAGGGCAAGAAGCTGCAAGGCTTCAGCTGCAAGCTCATCCGGTCCCCGCATGGCATCTTCCCAGAGTCTTTCTTCACCGTCATGTGCCAGGTCGCGGTGCCCTTGCTGCTGTCTGGCTTGGGCATGATGACGGCCGGCCTGGTGATGAACACCGTCCAGGTGAGTACTGGGCATCTGAGAGGTGGGGGACAGAGACCAGGTCTCCTGGTGCCCCAGGCAGGGCAGGCTGGGGACACGTGGGCCCTCCAGTGGGGAGCAGCCACCCTGAGCCTGGCCTCGCTGCCGAGACCCTGGGGTCAGTGGGGCTGGCAGAAGGGCCCCCTGGGTACCTCAGCACTGGAAGTTCACAGAGCAGTGAGAATTCTGAAGACCCTTCCCAGAGGTTCTCCTCGCCTGCCCAGGGGGCTTAAACTGCCTTCCTCCAGTGCATGTGGGCTCGCTGGGCAGGGTCTGCTGCTCACCAGCTGGGGAGAGTCTCCAAGTTGCTTGCTGCCTCCGTTTCCCCATCTGTAAAACGGGAATAATGAAAGCCCGCACCTCAGAGAGTTGTGAGGGTCAGATGATGGAGTGTGTGTGTTGTGGTCCCCGTGGGATGACAGGTGCTGCCTACTCCAGGCAGGGCGCAATAGGCCCACCCTTCCAGAGTCCCATGTGGAAAGACAAGGTCCAGAGCCTGGCATGGGGTCCAGGCCAGCGAGGGGAACGGGGGTCTCCATCAGGCAGAGGCGTTTGCTGAGGGAGATTCGCTCCTCCCAGTCTGTTTAGCGCCTGGGCTTGGTTCAGGTAACATGTTTGAATCATTGAGAGCTTTTTGCTGTCTGTCTACTTAAACCCTCAAAGAGTCAGTGTTATTTTAGAAAGACTAGAAAATATACATTAAGTGACAGATGAAAGGGGTCGTTAATCTCTGTCAACATTTTGCTGTGCATCTGTCAAGACTATTTTCCACGTACTTATAAATATATGGGATCATACTATGTGATACTGCTTTTAAATTTGCAAATTTAAACACAAATTTATTTTTTCAACCCACGAGTACATCCCAGATAGCATTTCATGTTCCTAAGGGTACACAACATCCCCGTCCCCTTCCTAGCAGCCGCCAACCTCTCACCTGTCTCCGAGTTGGAAAGGGATGGTCAGTACCCACCAGGCCTCCCAGCCTCCAAGTGTCGGCTCACGGTGCCTCCCTGGCAGCTCCTGCTGGCGCGTCTCAGTGGACGGGACACTTGGCCCTCTCAGGGCTGGGGTGGCCCGTTGCATGCTGGCCACCTCCCCTTAGAAAATTTGTGCTGCTTTGGGCTTGCAACCCGGATACCCATCTCTCCTCCTGGTAGCATTGTCCAGGGGCCTGTTAAGAGCTTGTCACCCTTCCCTGAGACCACCCTGCCAATGCTGGGGAGAGAAACCCTGCGCCGAGCCTTCCCTTTTTGACCTCTGGCCACCCTGCGTGCAGCATGGCTTTGAGCCTGTCCATCCTGTCACTTGTCCTTGACCTGTCCGTAGTCCCTCATAACTGGGACCTCAGGGCCGAGCGTAGGAGAATCCCCTCTTCTTCTTAGTACCTCAGTTGCCGTCACCTAGGAGGGCATTTGTCAGGCAGTCGAGAGGGCTGGGCAGGGAGTGGAGGCCCGTGAAGGAACAGGGAACATCCATTCTTCCAGGAGGTCAGGGGTCTGTGGAGGAAGTGGGACACTTTGAGTTGAGCCTTAAAGGAAAACGTAGCCCTTTCCAGGATGCCCTAAGAAGCACCAAAAATTCCCGGCAAAGGGATGTGCGTGCCAAGACACGGATGAGTGGTAGTATGCGTTTGTGAAGAGTGGGGAGTGAGGTGGCTACTGTCATGGGGACAGGGATGCTGGACAGGAGTGAGCGGCCCTGTTTGCCCTGCTCAGGGGCTCGTGTTGTGCACCGAGTGTGGTTCCTCCGTGCACTGCCCGGTCTCAGCCCCTCCTCTGACTTCTGGTACTTGGGATGTTTTGGCTGTTCTTGAGGTATGGTGCTACAAGCAATGTTCTTATATATGCTCTGGCAGGACAGAGACTTGCGTGTCGTACATACTCGGGAGTGGAATTGGCAGTGAAGGGTTATGAGTGGCTGAGCGGCATGGTCATACTTGTGCCACAAAATATAACCCTGGCAGTGGTGTTAAGGATGACCCAGCGGGTGAGGCTTGAGGCAGTGAGGGAGAGCTGGAGGGCTGTGGGCATCATTCAGAGCCCCCCAGATGCAAGAACCATTATTCCTGTTGAACTTCAGCCTCCTCTACGACTCGGATATTTTAAAGTGTTGCTGGGGAAGGCAGTGGCAGAATTTACAAGAGTTAAGATGACTTGGATGTCAGGTTGGGGACAGAAAGGGGCAGCAGGGAGAGCACTTGGGGGTGAGGTGCCCGTGGGTACCCAGGGGTTGGTCAGCAGTTGAATGGGCAGGTCTGACCCTTAGAAGAGATGTCTGCGCCAGAGATACCGTGAGCCCCAGCACAACCCTGGCGTATCAGTCGCTGTGTTTGTTTTCGGCCACAGAGACCAGAAAACCTAATTCAAAGTGACTTTAAAAACAAGGACACTTACTATCTCTGCAAAGAAGTCTGGAGATAGGACAGCTCCAGAACTGGGTAATTCACCGGATTAACAGTGTCAGCAGCATTCTTCCACTTTACCATTTGTATGCGTTTGCTGGGGTTACCATGGCAGAATCCCACAGGCTAAGGAGCTTCACAACAGGAATTAATGTTTTTGTAATTCTGGAGGCTGGAAGTCTGAGACGAAGGTGTTGGCAGGCTTGGCTTCTGGAGCCTTGTAGATGCTGTCTTCTCCCTCTCCGTGTGTCCGTGCCCTGAGCTCCTCTTCTTACGATGATGCCAGTCATACTGGAGTGGATCCACCATCATGACCTCATTTTTTCTTGATTATCTCTTTAAAGAGCCTGTCTACAAATGCAGTCACATTTTGAAGTATTGGGCATTAATTAGTGCTTCAGCATATGAATTCAGCTGGCCTCTGTTTATTAACTTTGTCCCAGAATGGTCCCCCTCATGGTCACATGATGCCTGGTGTGTCCAGGCATAACTTTGCAGATGTCACTGGCCAGATTTGTAGCACAGCCCCACACCTAAGGCAGCCCCACTGGTAAGGAGAATGGAACCCTGGGAGTCACGGCCATCACCCACCCCGTCACCCCCTCGAGGCCTCTAGTTGAAAGACAGTACGTGGGGAAGGCAGGGGTGCGGTGGAAGGTGAGGCAGCCGTGGAAGGGAGAGGGCGCAGAAACAGGAGTCCTGGAGCGGAGGCACGAAGGAAAGTCAGTGTTACGAGGTCTGGAGGGAAGAGGGGCCCACAGTGGAGGCCACACCGGATACCATCAGGACGAGGGGGCAGCATCGCAGAGGCCAGAGGGGGCGTCCAGGTCTATGCCTGTCTCAGCAGGTGCTTCCTGTATACTGGCGGGGAAGACAGTGTCACCTGACAGAGATAGCAGATGGGGTCTGCCCATCGGGACCCACTCCCTCCTCTCGGGAGAGTTACCCGGCTGGAGGGCGGCAGCCCCGCCAGGGCAGTGCTGAGTGTGTGGAGAACTCATTCAGAAGGTGGTGGCTTTGGGAAGAGAGGGGAAGGCAGGCTTCAGGGAAGGACAGGCTGAGAGGAGTCCCTTATTACTTAGGGGTTGGTACCTGCTGGGACTCGTATGTGGGCAGAGAGTACTCGCAAGTGTGTGGCCCTGGAGGAGGTGGGTGCTGGCGTGGGGCGCGGCAACCAAGGAGCAGCCGTGGGAACGTGAGCGTGGAGGTGGGTGTGGGCGTGGTGACTGCAGGCTGGCCGTGGGGGTATGAGCGTGGAGGTCTCGTGTTCCTGCGAGCACAGGCCAGACGCAACCCGGAGGAGTGCTGGAGAGCTATACTCCTTGCCCGGGATGTTTTCTTTGGGACTTTTAGGACCGGGCAGACTCAGAACTCCGTCAGAGCTGGGACAGGACTCTGTATTGCACAGCTTGGTATAGAAGGTCAAGGGAGAAACCAAGCAGGGAGGGAGCTGTGAACAGTGGATTGTCTTCCTTGACGTGAGAGCAGGAAGGAGCCTGAAGGGGCTCTGGCCCCAGTCCCTTTACCTCCGTGCCTGGCGAGCCCTGTTGTGGGGCTGCTTATGGGAGCCTTGCCTGAGCCCAGGGGCCACATAGATTCGTGAAGCTCTCGTCTTGTGGGAGGGGGTGGAGACGAGACTCCAGGCCTTCTGTCTCCTTGCTGACAAAGCAGGGATTTGCTTTTAGGTCTAGAATTCCGACACCAAGGAGGAGCTGCTAGTGTAGGGGTCACAGGTTTCTATCATGGTCAGGTAGGCAAAATAAATCAGTAAGATTAGATGGGATATTAGAAATAGATTTTGGGAAACAGTCTAATTGCATGTTAAGCCAGTTAGAATCATTTGCATCTCCACAAATAAATGTTTTATTTTCTGCTTTTCTCGAACCATGAATCCCTTTGTCTAATTATTTATTTACTTTTTTACATTTAATAAGAAGATGGTATTAAAAACATTTCACAGTTTCATCATTCTTTTGTGTTTAGTTTAAAGCCATTTAAGAAACTACTTAGTTTTGTTCATTTTACAAACAACGAAAACAGGCTTGCTCAAGAAATTTCCAGAGATATGCTGATGCGTGTGTTTGCATTTATCTCCCTGCTCTCTCCCTGCCAGCACTGGCCCGTGTTTCTGGGAGTTAAAGACCTTTTGACGTTGGTGCCACCTCTGGTGGGCCTGAAGGGGAACCTGGAGATGACGCTGGCATCAAGGCTCTCCACTGCTGTAAGTGGAGTCCTGGGCCCCTTGGGGTGTGCATGCGCTGGGTCGGAGTCTCTGAAGAGATGGGTGCTGTTGGGTTTTGGTCTCTCACGATGCTGTCCCTGGTCCCTCCCTGGCCGGGCCTCTGGAGTTCCCAGGGCCAGGCTGTGCTGCTGCTGAGGGGCATGCCCAGCCCCTGGTGCTCCCTTCCTCCTTTCACCTGCATGTCAGTTGGTGGCATGTGTCCCTGTGACACCTCCCTGCCCCGAGTCTGCGTGCCGCCATGCTCATCCCACAGCTACCTGGACCCCAAGCCTGGCCTTTTCACACAGGCACACAGAAGCCCCAGTGAGCAGCACAGGCCTGATGGACGACTCTGCAGAGGAGACAGGAAGGGTTTAAATCACCCAAGTGAACGACCTCTCTTGGTAGCTTCTGTTCTCCAGAATGGCTCCCTGAATACCTGGTCCCTGGAGGGTCTTCTCTGGGCTCTTTACATAGCACAGTCCCCAGCTTTGCTGGCTCTTCTCACCCCTTCCAGCAATCCCAGAATGGTTTTTCCCTATCTCTGATACATCCTGTAGGTGAAAAAGACTATGGCAGGAGGAGTATGGTGTGTTCGAGGAACTAAGAGTAGCATGACCAAAGCGCAGGGGTTGAGGGGGCAGGTAGGGGCTGTGGGGCATAAGGCTGAAGACACAAGTGGGGTGTGAGTGGTTGAACAGTGCCCCCCGCCAGAGACACCCAGGTCCTGATCCCTGGAACCTGTGGATGTGACCTTACATGGAAAAGGGGTCTTTTCAGGTGTGATTAAGTTAAGGACTTTGGGATGAGAGATTGTCCTGGTTATCCTGGTGAGCCCAGTGGAACCACCGGGGGCTGGGAAAGGGAGGGCCTGGGAAAAGGAGGCAGAGTGGAGTTTCAGGCCACAGAGAGAAAGACCATGTGATGGAAGCAGAGTCAGAGAAGGTGCTGTGCCCCTGGCTTTGAAGATGCAGGAAGGGCCCCTGAGCCAAGGGATGCAGGACATGCAGCTCTACATGCTCGAACAGACAAGGAAATAGCTTCTCGTCCGAAGCTTCCAGATGAGCAAGTTTCTGCCAGCACCTTGATTTTATCCCTGTAACACTCATTTCAGACTCCTGACCTCCAGAACTATAAGGGGATAGATTTGTTTTGTTTTAGGCCACTAAGTTTGTTACAGCAGCAAGAAGAAACTCATGGGACATTCTTTAAGACTGACCATATCCTAGGCCACAAAGCATGTCTCGACAAATTAAAAAAATAGAAATTATACCATGCATCTTCTCAGACCACAGTGGAATAAAATTA
>CAUYSK010120022.1:0-72825 GCA_963575035.1 Avahi laniger
CCCTGTGGCTAACCTGGGAAAAGTGGATGGGTTTTCGGAGAACTTTATTTTTCTTGCTAATTTGAAAATATGCTTTTTTGCCAAGATTTTTCTAGGTGGAAAAAATTAGCCCAATCATCTAAGATACCAGGCTGAAAAGAACTGAGTATTTTTTTACTCTCATTTTCTGGCATAAAATGAAGTCAGAATACTTTATGATTTCTGCTTTTGAGAATCACTGTTTTCCTTTTACTCAATATTTTCCCTTCTTTAAAATACATGTTTTAGGCCGGGCGCGGTGGCTCACACCTGTAATCCTAGCTCTCTGGGAGGCCGAGGCGGGCGGATTGTTTGAGCTCAGGAGTTCGAAACCAGCCTGAGCAAGAGCGAGACCCCGTCTCTACTAAAAATATATAGAAAAAATTAGCCGGGCATGGTGGCGCATGCCTGTAGTCCCAGCTACTCGGGAGGCTGAGGCAGGAGGATCCCTTGAGCCCAGGAGTTTGAGGTTGCTGTGAGCTAAGATGACGCCATGACAATCACTCTAGCCCGGGCAAAAAGAGTGAGACTCTGTCTAAAAAAAAAAAAAAAAAAAAAATAGGTGAATGCAGCAGCACTGTTTGTGTGCAGCACTGTTTGTATTCTTCTTATTCTTGTAATTTTACTGTATTTGAAATTATTTCCTAATAAAATGTGAGGGGAGAGAAAGAGAATGAAAAATAGAGACGAAGAAGAGGAGGAAAGGGAAGGGGAAGAGGGACAGGAAGTGGAAGGAGAAAAAAGAAGGAGAAGAAGGAAATGCTTCAGAGGAAACAGCTTTGCCTGTGGTTCAAAAAGGGGATCCATGTGGAAGGAAGACTAGACCAGGAAACCGAGGGGACTAAAAAGTGATGATAAGAAGTCATCTCCTAATATGACCTAAACAACGCATAAATTCAGGAAGGGAGGCAGTTTAGACATTGAGATCAGTGAAAGGGGACAGATTGTAAATCAGAGTGGAAAAATGAAAGTTAGAATGACTGGAAGGAGCCTCAGAAGGATTAAGTCATCCACTAATAGTAAAGAATTATTAAACATGGAATAGCAACAGACGGAATAAAGTCAACTAGAAGGAGCCGGGCGTGGTGGCATGTACAGTGGTGTGTGCCTGTAGGTCCAGCTGCCAAAGCAGGAGGATTCCTTGAGTTGAGTCCAGGACTTTGAGGCCAGCCTGAGCAACATAGTGGAGACCCCCATCCAAAAAAAAAAAAGGTAACTCGAAGCACCTAAAGGACTATAGGATAAGTGCTTGTGAAATGGGAAAAGGAAAGAGCATAAAAATTTAATGTAGTTAGTGTATGAGAATTTAGGATGTAATAAATGTTTGAAATATTTTAGTTCAGATGGTATGTCTGTCCCTATTGGTTTTTAATTGCAAAGAGTAGAGAATGCAACCCTAATGGTCTAAACTAGAGCTGTCCAATGGAAATTGAACGCAAGGCACATATGTGTTTAAAATTTTCTAGTAGCCATGTTAAAAAAAAAGAAGTGTAATAAATTAAATTAATTTAATAATATTAATAAATCTTATTTAACCCTATATGACCTAAATAATTTCAATATGTCATCAATATGTAGATAGGCAAGCATTTGCTAGAAGAATACAAGAATATCTCTTTTATGTATTAGAGTTAGGAAAATAGAGAACAATTATAATCATTACTCATATATTCTCAATGCACTATCACAAGTTTGTAAATTACAAAATGATCTGTGAACGTGCTATATAATTAAAAGTAGTATTACTAATTATAAAATTCCAAACATCTTGAGACTACTTTAAACCATTGTTACAATTCACTTTATGTTTTGAAAACAAACATGGGTTTAAATACATTGCAATAAAGATTTTATTACCTTGGACTTGGATTGAGCAAAATGTATTCTCAGATGTGTTTCACTGTTACACTAGAGATAACTGTCACCGCCTCCGCATCCTCAGGTCCTGCTATAAAATTGTCCTTTGCACACATCTGCTGAAGAGATGGGGCTAGGCAGTCATGTTTGTGCTTTGGTGACCCTGACCCTTGGTTCACCTGATTGGACCACCCGCGGACCCTTGACTCAAGCTGAGCCCATCAGATTCTGTCTAGAGAATTTAAACAAAAAGACATAGATCGTTTAAATTGGGGTAGTGAAGCTTTGAGAGGGGCCAGAGTCCGTTCCATGACAAGCCATAGACACATACAAATAGAAGGTGTGAGGAAAAAGAAACAAAGAGCTTTGCAGAAAAAATCAGAGATTAGAGAGAAGCTGTCCAACCATGCTCTCGTTTCTGTAAGGCCTGATTACTTCCTGCAACTGCTCTTTGTAGTAGTAGTATTCTCTATCTGTATAACAATTCCTCTTTTTATTAGAGCTAGTAAAACAAGTTTATTACAATAAGTTTCTATACCTTGTCACAAACTCAGACAGTAAGACAGATGTGTAGGTTTTTAGAAACACTCTCAAAAGCAGAGGGAAGCCATTATATATACTTTATATATATGTGTGTGTGTGTGTATATATATACATATATATATAATTTCAGTTTCCTTATTTGTGAAATGGAAATAATGATACTTCCTACCTTGTAAGATTGTTATGAGAATTATAAAACATTAAACATTTTAAACATAATCACAAAAATATTACAAAAATATTAAAATATAAAAGTGCTGTCTTTAGATCCATTTAAATAATTTACCAGCTATTTAAACAATTCAAGTCCTATCTGACTCCCAGGTGAGGTATCTGAAATATTCTAGGTGGAGATACACTGCTTCAGCTTCTCAGACTTATAAAGATCCAAGTGGTTAGGAGCATGGGACGGGGTGGGAGCCAGATCGCTGTCTGTTTCCCGAATGTAATCCTTACTATGCCTTATCCTCCTTTTCCAATAGAAGCACATACACGCACTAACCACACACCTACTCATTCACTCACACCTTCGAGCCTAGGAATTCAGAAAGGAAAGACAGCAGAAGCCTTTTCATCCTGTTTATAGGAAGTGCCTGGAATAACAGAAAAAAGTGAGCTTTGTATAGAAACTAGTTTCAAATTGAAATTGAGAGGAAAATAATGACATAAAGGTCTTAACTGAAATCATTACATCATGGGAGAATCAGCCCTGCAAGACAGCGTTTAGTTAAGGAATGGAACAATCCGCTTTCTCGCTAGGAGTCAGGCTTCCTTCTTCCTCTAAAGAGCTGCACTGGAGAGGCCTCATTAGGAAAATCTGTAGGATCACAGCCACAAACCATTCATTACATGAGGATGACTTGCTTCTCCCTGTATTCAAACCATACTCTATTTAACATGCTTATGTTCTGGACATGGGGAGTTTTGACTTCCCTTTGAACTTTTATTAACAAATATGTGATTAGTTTATTTCCAGACAATGGCTCTGTTCTCTTCCTCAAAGAAAAATTCAATCTCTTCTGGCCATCTCAAGAGGTAGAGTATTACTGGTTTCTGTTGTTATTATTTAATCTCTCATTTTTGGAATTAGAATAGTTCTTAGAGATTGTTTACTCCACTGCTATCCAGCAGAATATCCTGGGATGGCGAAATACCCAATGAAGCTATTGAGCACTTGAAATATGGTTAGTCCAACAGAGGAATTTAATTTTTTTTTTTTCAGACAGAGTCTCACTCTGTTGCCCAGGCTAGAGTGTCATGGCGTCAGCCTAGCTCACAGCAACCTCAAACTCCTGGGTTCAGGCAATCCTCCTGCCTCAGCTTCCCAAGTAGCTGGGACTACAGGAATCCACTACCATGTCTGGCTAATTTTATATATATACATATATATATTTTTTGTTTGTTTGTTTGTTTAGTTGCCCAGCTAATTTTTTTCTATTTTTTCAGTAGAGACGGGGTCTTGCTTTTGCTCAGGCTGGTCTCGAACTCCTGAGCTCAAACGATCCTCCCGCCTCGGCCTCCCAGAGTGCTAGGATTATAGGCATGAGCCACCACGCCCAGCCGGAAGTTCATTTTTAATTTTTTAAAAATACATTTAATTAAATTTTAACTTAAATAGCCACATGTGGCTAGGGACTACCTTCTAAAGTGATACAGTTGTTAAGAGGCAAAATCAAGATTAAAATTCAAATCTTGGCCAGGCGCGATGGCTCACGCCTATAATCCTAGCACTCTGGGAGGCCGAGGCAGGTAGATCGCTCAAGGTCAGGAGTTAGAGACCAACCTGAGCAAGAGTGAGACCCTGTCTCTACTAAAAATAGAAAGAAATTATCTGGACAACTAAAAATATATATATAGAAAAAATTAGCCAGGCATGGTGGCGCGTGCCTGTAGTCCCAGCTTCTCGGGAGGTTGAGGCAGGAGGATTGCTTGCGTCCAGGACTTTGAGGTTGCTGTGAGCTAGGCTGACACCACGGCACTCTAGCCTGGGCAACAGAGCCAGACTCTGTCTCAAAAAATAAATAAATTAATTAAATTAAATTAAATTAAATTCAAATCTCACTGTTTGCACTGTGCCATATTGTTTTTATATGTATGTACATCCATTTATAAAGAAAAACACATTTAAAAATGAACACTATATTATAAGCTCCATGAAAGCAGGATTTTTTTTTTTTTGTCTGATTCACTGATGTTTTCTCAGTGCCTAGAAATGTGATGGCATATAATGGTGCTTATGAAATATTTGTTGAATGAATAAATACATGAGTTACACGATGTCAATATCATCAGCTGCGTGATCAAGGAAGGTGATGTGGTAGAAAGAGCACTGGACCAAGAAGGATGAGCCGGGTCAAGGCCTCAGCTCTGCAATTAACCAGCATTATAGCACTGGATAAGCTCCTTCAGCTCTCTGGGCAGTGCTCAAATGAAAGGTTGAATTCCGATCTCAAATTCAATTCTAATTTTCTGAGATTAATCTTTCCATATCTCCACCAAAAAAATAACATTAATAATAATTTTGCAAAACTACAGATGAAAGAGTTTAGTAATTCACAGATTTTTATTTATTTATTTATTTATTTTTGAGACAGAGTCTCACTCTTTTGTCTGAGTCTAGAGTGCTGTGGCGTCGGCCTAGCTCACAGCAACCTCAAACTCCTGGGCTCAAACAATCCTCCTGCCTCAGCCTCCCGAGTAGCTGGGACTACAGACATGCGCCACCATGCCCAGCTAATTTTTTCTATATATTTTTAGTTGTCCGATTAATTTCTCTCTATTTTTAGTAGAGACGGGGTCTCGCTCTTGCTCAGGCTGGTTTCGAACTCCTGAGCTCAAACGAGGCCCGCCTCGGCCTCCCAGAGTGCTAGGATTACAGACGTGAGCCACCGCGCCCGGACCTGATTTTTATTTTTAATTTTTTTCATTTTAACTTTTAAATTTTTAATTATTATGAGTATATAATAGTTTATATCTTTATAGGTTACATGTGATATTTTGATATAGGCATATAATGTGTATAAATCAAATCAGGGTAATTGGGTATCCATCATGTCAAGCATTTAACATTGCTTTGTGTTAGGAACATTCCAATTCTATTCTTTTGGTTATTTTAAAGTATAACATATCTTACTGTTGACTGTAGTCACTTTGCAGTGCTATCAAGTATTTTTCATTCCATCTGTCTAACTATATTTTTGTGCCCATTAATCATCCCCATTTTATGCACCCCTCCCTGCTACCCTTTCACAGCCTGTGGTAACTGTCATTCTACTCTCTGTCTCCATGAGATCAATTGTTTTAATGTTTAGCTCCTACACATGAGTGAGAACATGTGAGATTTGCTTTTCTGTGCTTGGCTTATTTCACTTAACATAATGTTCTCCTGTTTCATCTATGTTGTTGCAAATTACAGAATTTCATTCTTTTTTATGGCTGAATAATATTACATTGTGTGTATGTACCACATTTTATCCATTCATCTGTTGATGGACACTTAGACTGATTCCAAATCTTAGCTATTGTGAATAATGCGCAATAAACATGGGAGTGCAGATATCTTTTTGATATGCCGATTTCCTTTCTTTTGGATGTGAGCACTGTCCAGAAAGTATCCAGCCATTGTATCCATTTATTCATTGCTACTGATTTTTGTATGTTGGTTTTGTCTCCTGCAACTTTACTCAATTTGTTTACCAGTTTAAATACTAAAGTATTAGGTTTCCTTAGACATAAAATTATATCATCCACAAACAAGGATAATTTGACTTCTCCCTTTCCAATTTGGATGTCCTTTTTTTCTTCTCTTGTCTGATTGCTCCAAACAGAACTTCCAGTACTATGTTGAATAACAGTGGTGAAAGTGGGCATCCTTGTCTTGTTCCAGATCTTAGAGGAAAGGCTTTTGGTTTTCCCCCATTCAGTGTGATACCAGCTATAGGTCTGCCATATATGCCTTTTATTGTGTTGAGGTATGATCCTTCTATGCCAAGTTTTTGGAGAGTTTTTATCTTGAAGGGATGTTGAATTTTATCAAATGCTTTTTCAGCAGAAATTGAAACGATCCTATGCTTTTCATCCTTATTCTCTTGATATGATGTATCACAAGGATTGATTTGCATATGTTGAACCATCCTTGCATCCCTGGAATGAATCCTACTTGATCATGATGAATAATCTCTTTAATGTGTTGTTGAATTCAATTTGTTAGGTATTTTTTTGAGGATTTTTGCATCTATGTTCATCAGAGATATTGGCCTATCATTTTCTTTTTCTGTTGTATCTTTGTCTGGTTTTGGTATCAGGGTGATACAGGCCACATAGAATTAGTTTAAGAGTGTTCTCTCTTCTTCGATTTTTTGGAATAGTGTCAGTAGGATTGGTATTAGCTCTCCCTTGAATATTTGGTAGCATTCAGCAGTGAGCCATTGGGTACCAGGCTTTTCTTAGATGAGAGACTTTTTATTACTGCTTCTATCTCGTTACTAATAATTGGTTTATTCAGGTTTTGGATTTCTTCCTGGTTCAATCTTGGTAGGTGGTATGTGTCTGGGAATTTATCCATTTCTTCTAGGTTTTCCACTTTATTGGCATATAGCTGCTCATAGCAGCCCCCAATGATCCTTTGAATTTTTGCAGTGTCAGTTGTAATATCTCCTTTTTCTTCTCTGTTTTTCTTTTTGGTATCTTCTTTCTTTTTTTCTTAGTCTGTCAAAAGGTTTGTCAATGTTGTTTATGTTTTTAAAAAATCAATATTTTGATTCATTGATCTTTTGTATTGTTTTTCTGATTTCAATTTCATTTATTTTTGCTCCAATCTTTATTATATCTTTTCTTCTACTAATTTGGGGTTTGGTTTCCTCTTGCTTTTCTAGTTCTTTAGGGTGCATTGTTAGGTTGTTTATTTGAAACTTTTTTGGTATAAGTACTTATTGCTATAAACTTCCTCTTAGCACTGCATTTATTGTATCTTATAGGCTCTAGTATGTTTTGTTTTCATTTTCCTTTGTTTCAAGAGATTTTTAAATCTCCTTCTTAATCTCTTCATTGACCTGCTGGTCATTCAGGAGCATATTATTTAATTTCCATGTGTTTGTATAGTTTCTAATGGCTCTTGTTATTGATTTCTAGTTTTATTCTATTGTGACCAAAGAAAATATTTGATATTTTTTATTTTTTTGAATTTTTAAAGATTTTTTCTGTGGCCTCACATACGGTCTATCCTTGAGAATGATCCATGGGCCGAAGAGAAGAACGTGTATTCTGCAGCTGTTGGATGAAACATTCTGTAAATAACAATTAGCTGCATTTGATCTGCTGTGCAGATTAAGTCCAATGTTTCTTTATTGATTTTCAATCTGGATTATCTGTCTAATGCTGAAAGTAGAGTGTTTTCTAAATAAAAGTAATGACAATTTGAAGTCTGAAAAGCAAGTAAGATTCAACTATACCAATTACAACTTTTTACTATTCATAATTTTCAAAATTACTTCTACTGGGTAAGCAAATAGGTTGGAATTCAAATTTGACACAAAAAATAATTCAAGTACTTTTTTGGAAGTTTTAAATATGCAAGATTGAAAGGTAGCAATATGAAAAAAGGGCAAAAACACATATTTTCAGAACAGCTTACTATGTTTACTCCTTTATGGTTTTGGATATAATGTTCTCTCTTCTTGGAATGAATTTCCTTCTCACTGTGTATCTGTAAAATCTTATGTATTCTTTTTTTATTTTAGAAGTGGGGCCTCGTTCTGTCGCCCAGCCTAGAGTGCAGTGGTGGGATCACAGCTCACCGTAACCTCCAACTCCTGGGTTCAAGCTGTCCTCCTGCCTCATTCTCCCAAGTAGCTGGGATCACAGGCACATACCACCATGCACAGCTAATTTATTTATTTTTTGTAGAGACAGGGGTTCTTTCCATGTTGCCCAAGCTGGTCTTGAACTCCTGGTCTCAAGGGATCCTCCCACCTTTGCCTCCCAAAGTGCTGGGATTACAGGCATAAGCCTCTGTGCTGGGTCTATAGTCTTTAAAACCAAATTCAGCCATCACCACCTGTTACAGATTGTTTACAAAATATTCCTCCTGCATCCACCCCTTAACAGTCACCTCCCACACTGACTCTTGGCTGGGCCAAGTGGCTTACTTGGCTCATGAGAAAATAGGAAATGTGATATAAGCAGAATCATGCAAAGTGATCACACATTGAAACTTTTCTCTTGCTGGTTTTGGAACCCAGCAACCTTGTAAGGAAGCCCAGACTAGCCTGCCATAGATTGGACACATGTGGCCCAATTGCCCTGTTGCTCCAGCCACCCACCAGACAGATGAGTGGAGCCATTCATGAACAACCTCTCCCCAGATGACATACCAGTTGAATACAGCCACTCATGAGTAAGTCGAGGTGAGATCAAAATAAGAATATTCACATGTACAGTCAAAATTGCCCGTCTAAGGAGTTGTGAGCATAAATGATTATGCTTTTAGGGGACTATGTTTTGAAATGGCTTGTTATAAACAAAAATGAACTGATATAAAACTTTGTGTTTATAAGTAGGGTGCTGCCACAACAAATATCTAAAATGCATGACAGTGGCTTTAGGACTAGCGGCAGATGCTGAAGCTGGAAAAGCTGTGGACCAAGGTCATTGGCAAATACTGGAATAAGAGCAAGAAAACTTAGCAAAGACTGGGAAAATGCTGACCAGACTATTAGCGGAGGCTAGAATAGGAGTAAGCAAATTGTATAGGAGGCTGGAATATTGGTGATTCATAGTATAGTAATGAAACAATTGGGAAAACTGTCACCTGTAGTAACTTGGAAAATAGAAAATATATAAACTTGTGGATCTGACAAAGTAGCTTTCCAGGCCAGGTTTGGTGGCACATGCCTGTAATCCTAGCACTCTGGGAGGAAGAGGCAGGAGGATCACTTGAGGGCAGGAGTTTTTTTTTTTTTTTTTTTGAGACAGAGTCTCACTGTGTTGCCCAGGCTAGAGTGAGTCCCGTGGCGTCAGCCTAGCTCACAGCAACCTCAAACTCCTGGGCTCAAGCAATCCTCCTGCCTCAGCCTCCCGAGTAGCTGGGACTACAGGCATGCGCCATCATGCCTGGCTAATTTTTTCTATATATATATTTTTAGTTGTCCAGATAATTTCTTTCTATTTTTAGTAGAGACGGGGTCTCGCTCTTGCTCAGGCTGGTCTCGAACTCCTGAGCTCAGACGATCCACCCGCCTCAGCCTCCCAGAGTGCTAGGATTACAGGCGTGAGCCACCGCGCCAGGCCAAGGGCAGGAGTTTGAGGTTGCTGTGAGCTAGGCTGATGCCAGGCACTCTAGCCTGGGCAACAGAGTGAGACTCTGTCTCAAAAAACAAACAAACAAAAAAGACCATGGGGTTGCAGGGAGAAATCACACCCACCCCACAAACCACTCAGGATGAAGGGGTGGTCCCTAAGTCGCTCACCTTGCTGGTGTACTCTACAGGGTCCCTAGCCTTCTCCCTCACCTGTCCATTGGCTCCTTCTTCCTCTTCCTCCAGGACTGACCTGGGAACCTCACACAGGCAGGCAGGGTATATGGACTCCCAGTTGTTACGTGAAAACATGCGGGCCCAGCCAGCCCATCTGGTGCTCAGCAAACAGAGGCTCTCCCGAACACTGCAGGGTCCACCCTTTCTAGGAGGCGATTGAGGTTATAAAACACATTGTTTTCCTGATACATATATCAAGTACCCAGCATGGTGTCTGACATGCAGTGGCCTTTGCTTTTTTCCTCCCCTTTTCTCAACACTCTGTGCCAGCGCCCTTGATAGCTGCCATTTGTTTTCAGCATTTAGCACCCGCTGGGCTGTGGACTATGCATTTAATCATTGCCTCCCTTAATCCTCATTTTATGAAGTGGTATTATTATCAATCCCACTTTATAGATGAGGAAACTGAGGCTCCTGGGAGCAGGTGACTTGTCTGCAGTTACACAGCTCATACCTTGTGGGGGAGCCACTCACTCCCTCTCACTCTGCCCGTTGACCACTTAGGGACCATCTTCCTGTGGATCTTCTGGCCCAGCTTCAATTCTGCACCCACGGCGCTGGGGGACGGGCAGCATCGGACGGCCCTCAACACGTACTACTCCCTGACCGCCAGCACCCTCAGCACCTTCGCCTTGTCAGCCCTCGTCAGCGGCGATGGGCGGCTGGACATGGTATCGGGGGAAGGCCTTGGGAGAGGCAGAGGGATGGCCTGGGAGGGGGAGACCCTGCAAGGAAGATCCTCCAGGGGAACAGGTAAGGGCACAGGCACGGGGGCTCCACCTGTACTGGTGGTGGTGGGGTCAGAGTGGGAGGAGATGATATAATAGGACAGTTAGAGGTTAGATTGCAAGGGGACTTCCAGAAGTAGTGGGTGTCACTGTGGTTGGATGGGGTTGGGCTGTGTGGGTGGGGTGATGATCTGAAAGGGCCACCAATGCCTTGCTCTCCCCTATTCCCTTAGGTCCACATCCAGAATGCAGCACTGGCCGGAGGGGTTGTGGTGGGGACATCAAGTGAAATGATGCTGACTCCCTTTGGGGCTCTGGCAGCTGGCTTCTTGGCTGGAACTGTCTCCACACTGGGGTACAAGTTCTTCACGGTATGGATGCCTCTCGGGCCCTGGGCAGAATATGGAGGCTTCAGTACCTTTCCTCCCACCTCTCCAACAGGCCTAGGGTGGGGGTGGGAGGGGGCACAGGGGACTCATCGTCTTTCCTGTCCTCCAGCCCATCCTTGAATCAAAATTCAAAGTCCAAGACACATGTGGTGTCCACAACCTCCATGGGATGCCAGGGATCCTGGGGGCCCTCCTGGGGGTCCTTGTGGCTGGGCTGGCCACCCATGAAGCTTACGGAGACGGGTGAGTTTCCCCCAACCCCACTGCAGTCATTATCCCTACGGAATGATCCCCCTCACTCTCCTCCTCCGTGGGCCAACAAAAAAAGCAGTGTGTATTTTCATTCATTCATCCACATTCTGAGAGCCAAGGAAACTGGAGTGAACAAGATTAACCCAGGGACTGCCCTCCTGGTCCTCAGTCAAGTGCACAGAAGGTGATTGAACAAGTGATTTCAAGAGTGTTAGGTGTTACTACAGAGTCAGCTACAGATGATGACCCTTCGGATCTGTTTTTGCATGTCAGGGCTCAGAGGAGTGGGTGGGCAAAAGTGACCCTCAAATTGAGTCTTGAAAGGTGTGCAGCTGTCTGCTGGCATATGGGGGTGGGAGGGTGTTCCAGGCTGTGGGTCTGGCTTGAGCAAAGTCCTGGAGGTGAGACTCAGCCTCCCTTGATGCCCCTTGGGCTGCTTCATGTCTATTTGTGCGAGTGCCGGTGCAATGACCAGCCCTGACCCTGTGCTCCATCCGTCTCCCCGCACCCCCGGCTCTCCGCAATCTGGTCTTCCTGCAGCCTGGAGAATGTGTTTCCACTCATAGCTGAGGGCCAGCGCAGTGCCACGTCCCAGGCCATGCACCAGCTGTTTGGGCTGTTTGTCACACTGATGTTTGCCTCTGTGGGCGGGGGTCTTGGAGGTGAGTGACCTTGGCTATTGGTGGGGCGGGGCTGCAGGAGCTCCAGGGAGGGGAGAAGACAGAAGGAGGGGAATCTCTGGAGGATGGACCATTGGATCCTATTCCCCATATTGACTCATTCACTCAGAGATACTTATTGAACATCTGCATTGTGCCAGGTGAGGGGTTGGGTTGTGGGTTCAGGGGCAACGTCCTTTCAGTGGGGAGGTACAGGTGGGTGCCTGTTCCTTCTAGGTGCCAAGGGAGGCTGGGGAGCCGCTAGGAGCTGAGGGAGACCCTCCCTTCCCGATCTGTGGCTCCCCTGTGCTGCTCCGTGTGCCCACTAGAGGGCAGCCCAGCCTCAAGCTGAGGCCTAGCGGGGCAGGCTGCGCTATCGCCGGCGACTACAGGACGGGAAAGGGCTGCCTGGCTCACCACTAGACCAGAGCACAGAATCCTTCCACGGAGGCAGACTAGACTGTCCCCGGGCCCCGGGTCAGGCAGTCCTTCCTCAAATTTGGCCTTATTCTTTTTGACCTTCAAAATAAAACCTGATTCAGCGTCCCCACCCTCCTGCTTTCATCCAGAGATTTTTCTTCTCTAACCAGTTTCAGTTCATTCATTCGCTTAGTGATTGATTTATTCAATAAACATTTTCTGTGCCCCTCCTGTGTGAGAGGCCACAGAATGCTCAACAGCCGTGGTTCATGGCGGAATCATGATTTGGTCTATTACTGACTGTACAAACTTGAGCAATTTATTTAACCTCTCTGAGTCTTGGTTTCTTTGTCTGTAATGCAGGGATAGTACTCACCTTGCAGGGTTGCTGTGATTTCTCAAGAAGGCAGTGCTGGGCAAGCTGTTTGCACAGGGCCTGGCACATAGTAGGTGCTCAACAAATATAGCTGTGTTTTGCCTGCACCAGGCACCATGTTGACCTCATGCATCCCAGCCTCTCTGTGCCCTGCGGTGTGGGTGGAAATATCCCCATGGTAGGGGGTGGAGAAGCCTCACATATCCTCCTTCCCCTACCAACACCAGGGCTCCTGCTGAAGCTGCCCTGCCTGGACTACCCCTCAGACTCCCAGTGCTACGAGGACCAGGTTTACTGGGAGGTGAGGCACAGCTGCAGCCCTCGCACGCTCTCACCCTCCCTTCCCTGCCTCACCTCCTGTGGCCCAACCTGCCTTCTTCCTTCCTTGCCTGCTCCTTCTCTAGGGTACGCCCCTGAGCCATGGCCTCCAGCCCCCTGGAGCTGCCCCTTTACCCCTGCCATCCCCTCCTGCCTTCCAGGTGCCTGGGGAGCATGAGGATACAGCCCAGGAGCCTCTGAGGATGGAGGCACACAACACTCAGGCCTAACCTGCTACCAGCTCTGAGAGGACGTGCTCCTTTTAGAAGATGATTGGCCACTACTGGGAAGTTCTTTTCTTTTTCTTTTTTTCCTTTTTTTTTTTTTTTGAGACAGAGTCTTGCTATGCTGCCCGGGCTAGAGTGCCATGGCGTCAGCCTAACTCACAGCAACCTCAAGCTCCTGGGCTTAAGCAATCCTCCTGCCTCAGCCTCCCAAGTAGCTGGAACTACAGGCATGCACCACCATGCCCGGATAATTTTTCCTATATATTTTTAGCTATCCAAGTAATTTCTTTCTATTTTTAGTAGAGACGGGGTCTCACTCTTGCTTAGGCTGGTCTTGAACTCCAGATCTCAAGTGATGCTCCCGCTTCGGCCTCCCAGAGTGCTAGGATTACAGGCGTGAGCCACCACGCCCGGCCGGAAAGTCCTTTTCTAGCTCCCATTCCTCCTGCTGCAAGAAAGGAGTCATGAGCTAGAAGCAGCCTCCTTCCGTAGGCACAGTCTCCACAGGAAAGGGACAATAGAAGGCTGGGAGATGCTATGCATGGGGGGGGCTATAACTTGGAGGGAGAACCTCACGAGTGCCCCACCACTGCCCTACCAGCCTGCACGTACGGGTAGCAGAGCCTAAGGTGAGGCAGGCACCCAAGTGACGGCTGATCCCCTGACCCAGCATCACACAGTCACAGGCCTGGCTCTCTGGCGGTAATAAATGCCACTGTCACTAAGGACTCCGACTCCTTTTATTTGTACCCTGGGAGCACGAGAAGTTCCTCTTGTACTTCACAATGTTAAAACCTCGATGCAGGAAAGGACTTTAGTGGTGACAAAATCCTACCTCTCTGGGTCCGTGGAACTCCCTCTAGGATGCCATGTCCTATTAGGTGAGTGCCCAGCCTGGGCTTGCCTGTCTCTGGGGACAGGGAACTCGTTCTGTCTCAGAAAACCCGTATTTGTTATAGGACAGCTTGGGCCGCTGGGGAGTTCTCCTAGTCCAGAACTGCTGCTACTCTGACCCTCACTGGGGCAGCCTCTGGGCACAGTAGGAAGAGGGCTCAGGGCCTCAGCGGGACATAAGGAGTTTGCCGCCAATTCTCAGAAGCTGGAAGCAGCCATCACCTAGGTTCCACTTTATGTCGCTGTCCCGACCCTGGGGAGTAGGGTATAGGAAGGACATTGTGTGGATTGGGGCAGTGGCAGAGGAGGAAGACGCTCAGCGCCTCTTTTGGACTGAAGTCATTGGACCACTAGAGGGCGCTCCAGACCCAGCAAAGGAAGATGCAGCCTTCATGCCCCTCCTTGGTCCTCTGCCAAACATGGAAGTCTTTCCAACACCCCAACCCTACTCCTGTCTGCTTCAGCTCTGGTCCTCACGCACTCATGCCACAAGTCTTTTCTGAGATTCTGCCACCCACTACATGTCATGAGGATGCTGGGGGTTTCAGATCTCTCCTCCAGCAGAGAATCCATCCCTCCAGTGGACTGGAGCGCCTTCGGCCTCTCCTGCCCTTACCACAGGCTTCTGGCAGGAGTTGAGCATGACTGCAGACATCTCAGCCCCCAGACCAAGACCATTCAGACTTAGGAGCCCAAGGAGGCAAAATGGTGGGGTTCCTGGGGCATATCCCTGAGACAAGGGCAAAAGGTGACCCCATCAGGGCTCTGTCCTCACCACGGCTGGAGGGGTTAGCTTGGCTGGTCAAGAGGCCAAGCACAGAGGGAAGGAGAAGTGGAGGAGCAAGGAGAGCCCTCTATGGAGCCATCCCCACTCACAGGGCCCAACTGTGCTTCTGTCCCTGCAGCTCCCCTCCTTCCTCCACAGCCTCCTGCCCTTTGCTGGCTGGAGTAGGCATGCTGGGGGGAGACTGGATGACTGCTGAGATTGCAAAAAGGTTCCCAGTCACTGTCAGGCCCTGCTGTGATGGAGGGAGGGAGTTTGGGAGAGCTGAGGCTCCCTCCCCCATTCTATCCTGTGGGCCCTCAGCTCCCAGCTCTGCGTGGGTCCAGCCAGCTAGCCTGCCCTCACCCCAGAGCTCCCCAAGCAGTTCCCAAACAGAAATCTGAAAGAAGATTCTCAGGAAAGGGGGGATTCAAGGATAGGGTGTGACCCTCCCTGCTCCAAGCCCATTCTGGGCGGGAAAAGCTGCAAATATTCATTTATTCATGGCACCAACATTTTACAACCTGACCTTCTCACTGTACTGCTGGTTCCTTCTTGACTACAACAAAGTCTTCTCCAGGGCTGAAAAAATGGGCAGTTCTAGCCCAGGCTGGTCATTGCTGGGGGACAAGCCTGGGCTGGAGCATCTGGGTATCTCAATTCAGGGAGGCTTTTTGGAGAAGGGACAACTGAGCCCTCTTTGGGAGAGGACAATTGTCCAACCAGCTTCCAAGGGACAACAGGCTAAAGGTCCAAGAATGGCCTGTCAAGATATCCCTCAGAAAGGAGGGTCAGGGTGAGGGCTGGCCCATGAGAGGTGGCCCTGTGTATCCTGTGGCCAGATAGTTCCAAGCTCCATGACCCCCATGAAGCCTCCCATGGTGACGCAATAATGATGCTGAGCTCTACTATAACACAAGCCCCTGCACCCTGGTGCCATCCTTGTTCAGGGACTCTGCCCAGGGCTGCACTCTCCTACTAGGCCGTTGGCCTTTCACTCTGTATTTCCTCCTTTCCCTCCCCGCACTTCGTCTCTAGTGCAGGGCACATGGTGGGCCCTCCATAGATCGTTCCGTCTCACAGGACCGAGCCACTGTTTGGCGTGGGGTGGGGTGGGTCATCATCCCCTCATTGATGTCAGTCGGGGAGCTCAGAGGGCCAGAAAGACAGTGCTCCTTGGAGTCCCCCACTCTTCCCTAAGTAGCCCCTACCTTAGCATCATTAGTCCCCACATGGTGGCCCATCCATTCAAGCTGGGTCAACAGGGTGACAATGAGCAGGTCAAGGAGATGGCAGGGACAGGGGCCAAGGGGACTCCTTCCTCACCCCTTCAGGACGATGAGGCCTCTGCCCTTCAGGGACAGCCCCTCTGATCACCACCATTATTACTCTCAATGCAGGACAATCAGACACTTGCCTGCTCATGAACTCTGTCCAGCCCCAATGCCTGATCTCTGGGGACAATGATGGACGAGGACATGGCCCCTGCTTGCCTCCCAGAGAAGACTGATGGGGGGAGACAGGCTGCTCTGGGGTCACCAGAGGCATTGAGTGAAGGCTCTCTGGAAACAGCCACTGTTTGGGTTTCCTGCCCAAGGACATCTGGATAGGAGGCCCAAGGTCCCCCAGAGGCCTCCGGGTGTCTCAGCCCTTTGTGGCCAGAGCCCCCTTGGCCGGGAGCTGGGAGCTGCTCCCTGACCTCTGGAGGACCCTGTGCTCCGAACCCCGCGCAGCCTGGGAAAGGTCTGAGATCCCCCCTATTGGGATTCACATCACGGGCTCGGCGGCCCCAACTCGGGGAGGAATTAGACACGGCGTGGGTGTCCACAGCGCGGGGCGGTGGCCGTCCCGGGGCAAACTCGGCAGCCGCGTCCCCCCACCTCACCCCGATATTCCGCTCCCACCGTCGGGATCCCCCCACCGCCGCCACCCGGTTCTGCGCGCGCCCCTTCCCTTTGTCTGGCCCGCCCGCTCCCAGCCGGTCCGCCCGCCGCCCCGCGCGCCCGGGCCAGTGCGCCCGCTGCCGCCGCCACCGCCGCCCGGGAACAATGCGGGCCAATGTCTCCGGGCGGGCGAGCCGGCTATGCAAATGCCCAACGGCCTGTGAGAATCCCCTCCGCCGCCGCCGCGGCTTCCACAGCCTGAAAGGGGCTGGCGGCCGGGCCTGGGTGGGGGAGGCGGTCACTGCATAGGGATGAGCTGTCGTGCCGGAGCACCCGGGACAGAGCGCCATTGTCTACGCCGCCGCCGTCTGATCGCCAGTGGAGTCCGCCAGCCCGGGAGGAAGGCGGAGTGTGACCGGAACCAGGCCTTGGGGCGAGGAGAAGCGGTGGTCATCTGTTCGCCGCATACCTTCTCCTCTCCCCAGAGAGCCTTGACTTTGGAGTCAGACTATGGTGAGCCCCCATCTTGGCAACCCTACTGACAGTTTAGTGGCCTGCACAAGTGAGTTCATTTCTCCAAGCCCGGGTTTAAACCTAGCTGGTAGTTGATGTTCTTCTCTCCCTCCCCACCTGGTAGACCCCTCCATCCATTTTTTCACGTATTGAGCCCCTGGACTCTGACAGGTGTCTCTGAAGCCAATTCTTTTCCAGAGCCCTGAGAAAAATGCTGATGGTGTCCCCCAAACAAAGCAGGTTACCAGGCAGAGAAGCCCCCAAGGGTCCTCTCTGGCCTGTGAGCTCCAGGCCTAGTCCAGGCCTTCCCTCCTGCCTCCCTGTGCCGTCAGCCACCAGTTAAGGAGCCCACCTTTTACCGGGAGAAAGCTCAGCCATGGCAGGACTAAAATAAACTTCTCCAATAATGTGACGGTGGGCGGTTGCCACATACAGTCCCCTCCCATAGCGAAAGAGGTGCGTCCCTCTACCCCAGCCGGAGAGACTGTGTCCATCTAACAGAAGGCACTGGTCAAACACTGGAGGAAAATGCCTGGCCAGTGGACAAGGGAACACTATGCTAGGAGCAGAGCCCATCCTGGCTGGGAAATTAGCACCTGTACTCGGGCACTGACAGGCTGAGCTCCAGAAAATGGGCTCGAGACTCAGCAAGGCGCAGGACCCTGAGCTCACCTTTTCTAAACTTGCACCAAGACTCAGAGCAAGGGCTCATGGCATTCAGGTGAGAAGCTCCTTTGGAGACGGTGCTTGGGCCCTTGCAGCAGCGATGCTTCCAGGACTCAAGATGGTTTTAAGGGCAAAACCAATGATGGCAACACTGACATGAGAACTGTCCCTGGAAGTCCAGGTCTTCAGTCACAGGAAGGGAGGAGAAGCTGAATGAGGGGAGGAGGGAGAGGGAAGGGGGGCAGGCAGTCTTCCAGCAGGCAGGGGCCCTAGCGCTGGGCTCAGAGGCCTGTTCATTTGTGCTTCAGCCCAGCCTTCCATTAAGATGAAGCTCTTTCCTTCTGTTCCCCTGGCCTCTGTAAAGATCCAGGAGCAACGTGCATGTCAACCCCATTCTGGGGTGGGGGAAGAGGGGCCTGGCCTCTGGGGTAGCATTTGGGAGACCATTAGATGAGAGGAAAGTTGGGGACAAGGGACCAGGGCTGGGAGCTGCGGCATTTCGTGGTGCCAAGGAAGCAGCCAGAGTTCTCTCCTCCTCCCCCTTTGGAAATGTGCCTTCCTGCTGCTTCTCATCCAGCCACTTGCTTGTCCAGGTCTCTGATCCAACCTGGAATCCCTCCAAAGTATTCTGACCTGGGGCTGCACAGCCTCATGGAAGCTCCTCCAGAGACCCCAAGAGCCACCTCTGAAAGAAGCTGCTCCAGCATCCTCACCCCTCTGCTCTGCCCACCTGGGCCCCAGAGCACACCCATCCCTCCCATAGCCCTTTCTCTCCAAGGCATTTGCTGTGGGCAGCCCCCAGAGCTCCCTCCCCCAAAGGCCTCCCTTTCTCTTCAGCTAGATTTCAGGGCTGTCTGAGTTGGTCTTTGGGTCCCGGGCAGGACTCAAGCCGGCTCAGCTTGGCTCTGAGGCTGAGAGAGGAAGTGGGCTTTGTTGTTCCTGGGCATCGTCTGGATTCTTAAGCTCGATTTTCCCACCCTGCTTTTCTTGGCAGGAGAGCCCTCAGCTGGAGAAGCCGCCCCCGCCCCACGCCAGCGTGCCCTCCTTCCAAGCTCAGCACCATCCATCTCCGTCTCCCCAGAGCAAGGAATGTGGCTCCAGGACACTGTGGGGCTTGTTCCCAATCCCCTTCTAGCTCATTTCACTCGGGCTTTTATAGACTTGCCTCCATCCCAGGGGCTGTTGTCTGGGTGCTGGCTCTGAACACACAGAGGTCCCCCTCCTCCCTGCGATTCCTCACACCTCCTTTTGTCCCAACACCATCTGAGGAGGCTGCACTGTGGGGGGTCAAGGAACCCCGGTGTGGGAGCCAGTTGGCGGTGGGTCCCCCTTCTCCCCACCTCTCCAGCCACCCCGGCTGGCCTCAGCTCGGGCACCATCCATGGCGTCCGCCTCATGCCCATGCTGCAAGCCATCCATCCCCTCACCCACCCTTCCTGTCCACGCCCCACAAGCCTCGATTATTGGTGGAATTAGCACTGGGCTTCTTGTTGGCGGTTGCTAATTAAGACCATTAATAAACGCGATTATTAATGCTGTAGCAGACAGCAGCCGCCCGCCTCCATCTTGGGAAGGGCTGCTCCATTTCGCCGCCACCTGCCTGGCCCTGCCAGGGGAGCTTGGTGCATGCGGAGGCTCTGAGGGGGGTTCGCTGAGCCTTCCAGAGAAACGGTGGGACAACCTACACTCCAGGGAGCCCCCAAACTGGAACCAGGGAAGCCGGCGTGTGTGCGTGCCGGGGAGGGACTGGGAGCCTGGTGCCAGAGTCTCTTCCCCAGAACGGGAAGGCGGGTCAGGACAGCGTGTACCCTGAGGCGCAGTCTGCCCTCCAGCAGCCCACGGCTCTCCGTGCCCTCCACGGTCCCCATTTGCCTGCTGCTTCAACCAGGCGATGGCGCATTTGACTTTCTCCTGTGGTGGTTCCTCACCCCGTGGGGTAGGGGACCATTTCAGTGAGACGCTCTCTGTAAAAGGGATTGGTGATGCATCTGACTGGAACATTGAGCTCACAGTTACTGAGCACCTACCCTGTGCCAGGCCAGAGGGACACTCTTGTAAATAAAATACAGTCCTCTCTTCCAGGGAACTGCCCAGATCTCAGACTGGGTAAGGTCTGTCTCCTCTGTGTCTCGCCCTCACCCGCTTTCGCACTGCATCCCACCTCCCACCATGTTTAACCAGCTGTGTGATTATCTGCCCCCTCCCACCAGACTGTGCTCCGAGGACAGCGGCTGTGTGTCACTTACGGCAAGCACAAGAAGCTCACTCAGCTCTGTCGACACAGCCTTTGCTGCCTCTGTCTCCGCCATCTCTCCCTCCGCTCCCTTCCCGCAGGCTCTCTCCTCCTGGACCTCCAGCCTGGGGCTACCAGAGCAGCTGGGTGGCAAGGAGCCCTTTGGCACAGTTTGCTCCAGGTGGACCTGATCAAGGGCAGGAGAGCCTGCCTGATCCCAGCTAGGACTCGGAGGAGGTGGGACATGGCCTGCCAGGCAGGGTTGAGCCCTTGGGGGCCTTCTAAGGAACCATCCATCTGCTCCTAGCAGGTCTGCCTGGGCTTTCCCTCGGGCCCAGCCTGGCCTCTGCACCCCCTTCTGCCATCCGCTCACACCCAAGAAGTGATCCAAGGCAGCCTGGAAGAGCTTGGGAAGGGACCCTCCCCCACACACCTGTCCCCCCGCCATTCTCCACCCCAACTTCAATGTCTTGACTTTTTCCTGCAGCTTTTAAAGGAAAAATCCACCAAGACTTTAGTCTCCCCAAACCCAGGGAAAAAGAAGAGAAAAAAAAGTCCTGAAAACAAAACCTCTGCAACAACCCTAAAGTGGGAGAGACTGGTTGGAAGGCTTTTAATCCCTTAATCCCTCTCAGATGGGCCTTGAGACGCTAATGGTTTTCCTAATTATTCCCTCCCATTTTCCCATCCCTCTGTAAGGACTTTCGAGAGGAGAGAGGTTCTGAGTGAGCCTGTGGGATGAATGGCATGCCCACCTCCCCCAGCCGCAGCCCAGAGTCCAGGCGGCTGGAGAGGTGGGGGAAGGGCCACGAGTGCCCCAGCTGGGGGACTTGGGCTTCCCCACCACTGACACCCCTGTGCAAGGCAGGTCTGGGACAATGGGGCAGTCAGGGGCGGCCTGCCTGAGAGGGCCAGGTGTGGGGCTGAGGTCCCCTCAGTGTGAATGGCCCATTATCCTGCCTAGAGGATGGGAATTGAGGGTCTTTTTGTGTCCCCCAGGAAAGGCCCCTCTGGGTGGGTGATAATCACCCTGGGAGGGAGGTGGAGGTGGTGATGAGAGTCTTTAAAAGGGGCCAAACCTCCCCGGGGAACAGTTGGCCATTCAGGCCTTCAGCCCTTCTCTTGTCTTTAGCAGCCTGGGATCCAGTGGCCCATCCATGGGGGATGGGGTGAGGGCTAGGCCAGCAAACACGGCCAAGTTCCAGGCTTGGGCCCCCTCCCCATCAGTGTGGCCTGCTGGACTGAGTTCAGGGGTGGCCCTTTCCAGGTAACTGCCCCCAGACTCCTTCACAACTCCCACATAATCTGGAGTACTCTGGGGCCTTGTCTTACATCCCCAGAGACAGAGTTTCTCTAAGGCCAGACCTGCCTGGGAGCAGACGTTGACCCTTGTCTCTGCCATGTTGCTTTCATTTTATGAAACACAGGGATTCTCGTTCCATGCCTACAGATTCCTTATGGGATAAGGACACTGGCCCCATTTCACAGATGACAAAACTGAGCAGTTAAGAGACTTATCTAAGGTTACACACCCAGTTAGGGGCAGAGCTGAGACTGGAGCCTGATATTCAAAGACCGTACCAGACATGAGGCTTTTGCACTTGCTGACCCTCTGCCTGAAATGCTCACCTCCCAAAGGAGCATGTGGCTGGCTTCCTCACCTCCTTGGGTGTCTGCTCGAATCACACTCTCCATGAGAGGAGACGGCTGGGATTTGCTTCAAAATAACATGGGAAGTGGGGGAAAGTAGGTGGGAGTACAGATGAGACAAGATTGGCAGTTGTTGAAGCAAGATGAGGGATAGGTGGGGGTTCATTATACTATTCTATCTATTTTGTATCTATTTAAAAATTTCGGCCTGGTGAGGGCGTGGTGGCTCATGTCTGTAATCCTAGCACTCTGGGAGCCAGAGGCCGGAAGATCGCTTAAGGCCAAGAGTTTGAGACCAGTTTGAGCAAGAGCGAGACCCCATCTCTACTAAAAATGGAAAAATTAGCCAGGCATGGTGGCGAATGCCTGTAGTCCCAGCTACTCAGGAGGCTGAGGCAAGAGGATGGCTTTAGCCCAGGAGTTTGAGGTTGCAGTGAGCTTACAATGACGTTACTGCACTCTACCCAGGGCAACAGAGTGAGTGTCTGTCTTAAAAAAATTTTAAAAAGATTTCCACATGAAAAAGTTGAGCAAAATCTGATTTTCCCTAAGCGCCTTATTTTAAATTGCATTTCACCACCCCCTCCCCCTTCCTGGCTCTGTTCTTCTTCAGCTCATTTAGCGCCATCTGACGTTCTATGTATTTACTTATTTGTTTTGATTCTTGTCAGTCTGCCACACTAGGTTAGAGGCCACGAGGTCAGAGGTCCCAGGGTCTGTTTGTGCAGGCCAGTCGGCCAGCGCCCCGGCAAGCAGAGCAGCCGCTGGCACCAAGGAGGCTCTCAGGACATGTCACTGAAGGCCTGGATGACCCGGGGCTGAAGGCTCTTGGCAGAGCCACCTTGGAGAGGGAAGGGGCGGCCTGTCAGCTTGTGTTTCTGGCCTTAGAGGTCCTTCAGCACCTGGAGCCACAGCCGGAGGGTCCTTCCCAGAGCCCCCAGCCTGGGATAAGCCCCTAAGTGTGCCATTATGCGCCATTCACTTCTCACTTTGTCGGGCCCATCCACAGGCCGCCGTGTCCTTTTGTCAGAGGGGCCTGGGAGGTCGAGGGGCTATTACCACAAGGCCTCATTATTCCCAGCCAGAGCAATAATGAGGAGTCCCCAGCCCCAGACTAGCACATTTCGCAGGGTCCCTCCCATTTAATAACTATAATGACAACCACCATTTATAAGTCTAGTCCTCGCTTTCTTTCCCAAGCTATGCCAAGCACTTTACATACAATATCTCATTTAATTCCCCAACAGCTCTGGGAAATAGCTAGTGTTTGCATCTGCATTTTTCAGATGAGAAAGCTAAGACTAGGTGACTAGAGTTCCTTTATCCTCACCTTGGCTGTCCAGGCAGGGGAAGGACAGGGATGCGGCATGTCCCAGTTGGGACAGCTGAGGTTCAGAGAAGGGAAGTGGCCTGGGGAGAGCATATAGCAGATTAGAAACCAGGCAGCAAGATTCCCTCTGGCATGGGCAGAGGAGGGCAAGTGGCAGCCCCCTTCCGACTCTGTTGGCAAGGCTCACTGCCCCGCCCCCCTGCAGTAGGCGAGTGGCTCTCACTGGCCCACCCCTTATAGGGCAGATGCTGGTTCAAAGGCTTCCGTGACTTGCCCCTGTGCACACAGCTAGTGAGAATCTGGGTGCTCTGCCCACGACACCAGCTGGGAGGTGCTCGGTGCGGAGGGGCCAATCCTGAAAGGCTCTCAGAGGATGTGGGCAGCGTGCGGGGCACTGTGCTTAGGCCCAGTGGCATGGGAGGAGGCAGCAGAGTGACGGAAGTGGGAAGCAGAGAGAAGGGACTGAAATGCCACTGGTTCCTCTCAACTGAGGAATCTCAGGGATTCTCTTATGCTCTAACCTTTGGGATTAAACCCTGTCCTTTCCCAGCTTTTAAAAGAAAAAGCAATAATTAATATTTTAAATTATATTTATTTCTGAATAAGTGATTTCTTCATATGGAACAAAACTTTAAAGGTACAAGAAAGTATACTATACAGTAAGAAGTCTCCATCCTGCTGGGTCTCTACTACCCAGTTCCCATCCCAGAGACATCTCACGTGCCTGGTTCCTTGTGTGTCCTGCCGGAGCTACGCTGTCGCGGGCCTTTTATTTAAAGAAGTAAATACCCACCCCTTACCCAGCCATTCATTTGTTTCCTCTCAGCCAGGCTCTGCATGGCCAGAGATAACCCACCTTCAACTCTCAGGGGAGTCCAGGGCATGGGGGGCGGGGAGAAGAGGAAGGCCCCCCAGCAGGGCCACAGGAGCGGACATTCACAGGACAATGAGCAGAAGGGATGGCTTTCCAAGGCGCGGGAATAGTATGTGCAAGGCCTAGTGATGTGACGGCAATGTGTGTCCAGGTGCACAGAGTGCTTTTTGCGTGAGAGGCAGGAGACGAAGCTGCACAAACAGGGCTCCCATAGCCGCGCGTCTTGGGGCTGCAACCCGCATGCTCCTGACCACTAGCCTGGGGTCTCTCAGAGAACAGAGGGGTATGGCCATCTGTCCCTTCCTAGGAAGAAGGACAGTTCTGAAAGTGGCCACCCTGGCCTGTAGGACCCCTGGCATCTATTAATACTTAGCTGGGGGTGCTGTTCTGGGCTCTACAGACGGGTGTCTCCTTCTCAGCCTTTCAGCGTGGACGTGAGGGTTACGGAAGTTTATCAAGGGCTTAGCACAATGCTTGACACAGAGAACGTTTTCAATTAATGTCAGCTGTTGTGATTATTCCAAGGACACCCCTCTTTCCCTCTAACCATCCCCTGTCTCAATGTTCCCTCTCTGTGGGGCCGTAAGTACCCTCTTTGCTCATTCCTGGCTCCCAGCAGTCTCCTCCGGGCCTCCCAGACTGCACCGTGCTGCAGCCTTCGTCTGGGTTCCTCAGGGAGGGCACGGGGGAGGACTGGCCAGAGCGCCTGGGCTTGGAGCTCAAAGTAAGGAAAAAGCCTTCCCCTCCTGGCCCTCAGCTCCACCTCTTCTCACCCACCTCCCTTTAAAAAACACCTCACTCATTACAGAGCCCCGGCAGGCCCTGGCTAAAACCCCAGCCAAAGGCAGCAATTAGATCGTTAGCACCAGCTCCCACCCACCTGCTTGGAGCCCCTCAAACACGTTTTAATTATAATCCCTTAATCTCTCTCAGATGGCAGGGCTGGCTGTAGGGCTTTTGCCCTGCACGGCCCCTTTCCCTCCCCTTCTTTCCCCAATTAAGGGGTCCTCTCGGCAGAGAACCCCTTTTCCAGCTAAAGGCCTCCCGGCCTGGGAGGAGCAAGGTCCTGTGCTCTGCCTCCTTCTCTGCGGGGAGTGGCCGGGGTAGCCCTGCTGGTCCACCTGGAGGTTCCTCCATGCAGAGCTGAAACTCCCGGCCTGCTGCCTCCTGGCCTGGGTACCATCGCTGAGATGCCTGGGGACCATGTGTCTTCCCCCTGGGTGTCCTCTTGTCCTGCTTTCTCTGTGTTCTCTGGGAAGCATCTCCCCCTGGACCTTTCACAATGACTTCTACTTTCCTGTCAACCCACCCAGGCCACCCTGTCTGGGCCAGCTGTCCCCTTGGCATCTCCTTCCAGGAGCTGCCAGGTTCTGTGCAAGGTGGAATTGCGGCCAGAGCCCTGGCAGGGTGTCTCCTGGTGGCAGCCCTGTATTGACCTCCGCCTGACCTCAGCGGAGCCCAGCCTTGCCTTCCCGCCCCTCAGGCCCACTTAGGGCCCTGGCACCCTTAGCCACACAGGGGCTGGCAGAACATTGGGCCTGTCTGTACCGTCCGTATCGCTGGAGCTTCGAGCAGGGCAGAGGCAGAGGCAGAGGCAGAGGGAGGGACAAGATGACCCAGCTTGTGGCCCCGTCTGAAGCTGAGCCTGGATGAAGCTCTTTCCTGGGAAAGTTCTGTCACTAATTGACTTGCAAATGCCTTGTTTGTCCCCAGATTCATAATTAGTGCTAAGGATTTCTAGGGCCCCATCCTGGAGGGGCTTTTTTGGGGGCAGCCTGTTCCTCTCCCCTCTCTGAGGTCGGCCTGGCTGGGGGTGGGCAGAGCCGGGCACCGGTGCCCAGCTGCCGTCCGGCGTTCCCACGGCTCTGGTGCCAGCGTGTGAAAGGCGAGGTGCGGGGGGTGTGGAGGCCGGGGCTCCCCGCCATCCTTCAGCCGGGACCACGGCCAAAGCCCCGAGGCTCCAGGAAACGACAGAGCTGGGGAGCAGGCTGTGGCAGCGGGTGGGGGCTGGCTGGCACCCCCAGGAAGGAGAGCCCAGCCGGTGCCGGGGGCTGGCATCAGCCGAGCCTCCGGCACGATGAATGGGCCAACAAGGGGCCTCTCTTCCCCACGGCCTCTCCACAAAGACCTTGGCTGCGCCATTGGATGTGGGGGGCCGGGGGCCACCGGAGGAAGAGGAGAGGCTATTCTCAAAGACCCCCCCACTCCCAGCCTTGCACTCCTAGGAAGGGGCCCTGGGCTTGGGGCCCAGGGGCCTCGGTTCGGGCCCAGCTTCGACTTGGATCTGCCGAGTGAGGGGACAACTTTCCTAACCTCTCTGGGTGTCAGTTTCCCCCACTGGATCATCTCTGGCATTTTACCAGCCCTAATGTCCCCCTCTTGGTTTCTTTCTACCCAGCTGCCCCCAAAAGCCTCACCCCACACTCCACGGAAGTTCTGAGCCCCCTGCAGGCCCTGCCTGGGCCTGAGACCCAACCAGACCTCCCCTCGGGGTGTAGCAGGCCCCTGCCCCAGGCACAGCCCTCCAAAGCCCAATGCCTGTCATCTCCCCTCAGGTCAGGAAGAGCTGTTCCAGTCTCCAGGAAGGAGTAGGAAGGTTCTGAGCTGTGGCTACTGCCAAGGAGTTCACAGGCCAGGCCCTGCCACTTGCAAACCGTGTGACCTGTACGAGTCTCTCAGTCTCTCTAGGCCTTGTCTGTGAACGCCTCACAGGGTTCTGACCAGGATCCGGTGAGAGTATGAGTGGAAGGCACTCTGGCAAGGAGTGGGTACTCAGTGGAGGTTCCCTTCCTCTTCTCTTCCCCAGCCTCCCGCTCTAAGCTTTCTGTCACTTTGTCTTCTGTTTTCCTGTGCCTGAGCTCTTCTTTCTTGGTCCACTCCCATCATTTTTGCCTGGCCCTCCCAGCAGTCTCTCTATAGTCCCTATTTCATCTCCAGTTCCTTTCTCAGAACTGGCCATTTTTCTTTGGTAAGTCCTTCCTGCAGTCTAACCTTCTATTGCAGGCTGCCCCTCCCCAGGCCTGGCCTCTTCACAGGCTACCCTGCAGCTGGAACCCTGAGGGAAGGAGGAGAGGGTGGGCTCTATGGTAACTCTGAGAAGAGAATGCCCTCTCTCCTCATCTGCATACAGACGGTTCATTTACATACAGACAGGCCTCATCTGCATATGCTCAGTGGGACTCTGAGAGCAAATTCCAAAGTGTCCAGCCTGGGTCCTCCCACCCCAGTCCTGGCATCTCTGTTAAGGGAGGGGCCCCTCCCCGCCCTTTCTGCCCCTGTCTGGGTCTGGGTCTTTCTGTTTCCAAAAGGCAGCCCACCCTCTGTCTCTCCTCTCCTGCCTGCTGTCGCCTCTGCCCCATCTCCTCCTGCCTGCCCCAGCTCCTTCGCTCAGGAGCCTCCCCTCTGCAAGTAGAAGGCCCTAGTGGAGGAAGAAGCTGGCCACAGGGACTGGCTGCCTCTCCCTGCCTAGGTCCCCCGGACACCCAGAGGGTAAAGGGGTCCATGAAGATTAATGCTCAGGCTCTAGGGGGAGGAGGTGGGCAGATCCGAGAAGCTTCCTCTGGGCTGACTGACCCCAAGCCAGAGCCCGCCTCCCCAGAGACCAACCCCTGGGGCCGCAGTGGGTCCTGGCAAGGCCAAGCAGTGGGAGGGCCTGGAAAAGAGGCTGGGAAGCTCAGAAGCACTCCAATGGCCTGGGGAGCCTGGATTCAGCCCTGAGATATACTGGACTGTGATGCAGATGGAATTGCTTCCTGCTCGCAGCGTCCTGGCCTCAGACAGTTCTCCAAGTCCCAGTCCTTGCGGGGGACTTGGGGATCCTGGGTATGCAGGTTGGGGGAGCCTGGAATTCTTCTCCTGACGGGCCGCCACCATGCTGAGAACTTTGGACATAAACCCCTTCCCTCTCTGACTTGTAAAATGAGGAATTGGGCTGGACCAGGTGGCTCTTAATGTGAGCCTTCCTGCAAACAGTGCCCAGGGCCCAGCCAGCATTCCGTGTGCAATTTTAGTGGATGTAAGGATCCTCCGAGGTCCAGCTTGACCTAAGGCTAGCAGCCCTGGTCTAGAGGAGCTAAAAAGGCCATGGTCAGTGTTGAAAGGGAAGGGGAGGGTACGTACATATGTGCTTGGATGCATATGGAGTATCTCAGGAGGACACAGGTACCAGTGGTTGCCTTTTGGGACAGGAGGTGGGTGGCTGGTGACAGGGGTAGGAAGGAGATATACCTTCTCTTTTGTGCTGTTAGAATTGTGTCATGTGTGTTATCTTAACCTTTTGTATTTAGAAAAATTCCAGGATTCAAACTATTCCATGGAGGGATTGTGGCTAGATGGAGGAATGACTTTCTGGAAGGCGGAGAGCTTAAATGGTGCTGGCAGTCTGGGCTCTGCTAACTGCCGAGCAAGCAGTCGTGACAGAGTGAGAAGGGGCCTCGCTTTGTGGGGAGCACGTTGGAGACAGATGTGTTATGGGGAAAATGGAGTTAAGAGCAGTCCCTGTTTCTTACTGTGGCTTCTCTGTCCCCTTAAGGTCTCTCCCAAGTCTTGTTGTTGCTAGAAAGTCCTACCTGCTGTCTAACCTGAATTCCTCTTAGTGGTCCTATTCATTCCCTTCTATCTCCACTGAGGGTGAACGGAGAGGAAGCAGGAATGGGTGGCTCTGTGGGGCAGGGGTTCTTCTCCTATGTGGTCTGTCCAAACTCATGAAGTTATTTCTGAGAGAGGATCCTTTTGTGGAGGAGACAGAGAGCCACCTGGTGGCCTCCTGCATGGGCGGTCTGGGGGAGCATCACCACCCTCTCCCATTCTCTTGGTCCCCGGGATGGAACCTAGCTGCTTCCTTAGCTCCGGGCATCTGCACATGGCTGAGCTGGGACGGACCAGATCACGGATGGAGTTGTCAGGAGCCTCAGGGTGGCTGAGAGAGGTGGAAGGAGCCAACATGTTCACTAGCTATGCCCGGCCCCACCAGGTGGGAGTTCTGGTTGTAGTGAGGCTTCTGTATCATTGGTCTCTGTTAGGGGGAGTCCAGTATCACCCCCCCACCGTCATTCAGTCCCTCCCCTTCAACTCTGCCCAGGTACAGCCACTACCACTATTACTGTTATTAAATATTTAAGAATCTTTATTAGGCATGAGATGGGACTTCCAGCTCAGAGCACGTGGGAATCACAGCTCGGATGACACAGAGTAAACCAGGATGGCCAGGATGGCCAGCTGGTGGACTGGGAGCGATGGGCCACAGTCTTATCGCAGATGGCTCCAGGTCTGACGGGCTGCCTGGGCTGGAGGCTGGGCCCTCCCCACTTCCATTCTGCTCAAAGCTTCTTGAGGAGCCGGTCAACTTCAACTTGTTAGACATTAGCCTCGTCTTTCAGTCAATCCAGGAAGACTTCTCAGAGGGAATTCAGGCTAGCTGGGTGAAGTAGGTTCTTTTTGGTCTGGAAAGAAAAATTGACAAGAGTGAAAAAAAAAATCCTTTGGATGAAGCACTCAGGAGGAGGCAGAGGACAAACTTCCAGCAGCTCTGGAGAGGACCCTCCCATCAGGAAAGGTGAGGAGCTGGGGAGGGCCCCTGACAAAGGGAGCCAGCATGACAGTGGCTTGAGAATAGGCATCTCTTCTAGGTGCTCTACCCAGGGCCGTGGGGGCGGGAGGAATGCCAGGGGTGGAAGCTCAGATCCCAAGCACGGGAGCAATTAGGCAGGCAGCCCGGGGAACTTGCTTCAGGAAGGCAGGGAGAATGCTTCTTTTGGGCTAGGGATCAACCTGGGAGGATTCTGGTGACTTCCGCAGCTCCTGTGACCTCTTCCCCAGTCCTGTCTTTAACCTGCAAGGACTGTTTCAGCATCCCGCAGACTTCACCCCTGCACCTGAGACCTGTGGACACTGCTGCCTACCTGCCTGGTCCTCTCCTCTCTCAGTCCCTCCAACTGTGTTTGGAAGTCAGCACAGGGCCGGGACGGAGCATATGCTTGGGGGGCCACGAAGCCCCATTTAAAGCCCAGCCCAACTTGCTAGTCCTGTGTCTCTGGGAAAGTGACCTCCTTCTTGAGGCTTTGATTCCTCTTTTGTAAAGTGGGGACAGTGTCACCCAGTTTTCTGAACTGTTGGGAAGATTAACTGAGATGATAGCTAAGAAAGGGCTTGTCCAAACCAATGGTACGAATCAAGGTCAGCTCCTCTCTTCCTGAGGTGGGGGGAGCCGCGCCTGGGAAAGACAGAATCGGTAGGGGCTGCTCAGAAATGGGACGGCAGAAGCACAGCTGTGGGTGCAGTATTCCTTCCCTGCCCATCCAGAGCTGGGGGACAGCAGCTTTGGAAGCTCCCACAAGTTCACCTCACCCTACTTCTCCAAGAGCCTTAAAACTGAGAAGAAAATTTCCAGAAGAGGAAATCCCTCTTCCCTGCATTGCCCCACTCCACTGAGTGATCAGTGTCACCTTCCTTCTTCGTCTCTCCTCAGCCTCCCTCTGCCCTGCCCCAGCTCCTTCTCCTCCTCCTCCAGGCTTTGCCAGGTCTCTAACCTTGACCTTGACAGTGTGGAGGGGTGGGAATAGGAGCTCTGCCTTGCTCTCCATATCGGAGCCCCTCAAAGGTAAGGACTCTGACTCCCCCAAACGTTGGCTCCACCAGGCCTGTGTCCCTGACTCCCTCTGGCCCTCTTCCCAGCTTGGGCTGCCTCCCAGGTCTCAGCGCCCCTTCAAGTCTGTCAGCCTCTGTCCTTCCATGCTCTCTTGCCTGTTCCTTGCTCCAGATCCTCAGTTGCCTGGGATCTCCACTACCCCTAGGCTGGCTAGATTTGGGGGAACAGAAGAGACTGGTGTGCATTGGGGCCTGGGAAGAGGCGGTGGATGTGGCTCAGTGCAGGGCCCTGGGAGGGGGAGGAGGAGTCCAGATGGAACAGTCTCCTCCTGTTACCCCCTCCCAGCCCAGACAGAGCCAGGCTCTCCTAGCAACCGTACAGTAGCAGGGGACTGGGAAGAGGGGTGGTGGCTGGGAAAGTGGGGCGGGGGAACAATGATATCATAAATTATCCCCAGCCCCTCCCTTCTAGCCTGCCTTCCTCGGTTAAGAAGGGCCTCCTTTTTCTCTCCACCTGCTCCTCATTCAGGATTCCCTCAGCAAGGCTGGCCCCTGCTTAGTGCCCCTCATAGATGCCCCTCTAGGTCAAGGTGACAATTCTGTTTTCCACTTGGGCTCCAGAAGGAAGGAGCTCTTGCCATCTTAGGATTTTTTAGGAACGCTGTTGGAACCTAACCAATGGCAGGAGGTGGGAGACAGACTCCCAAGGGGAGCCCCCCCAGAGCCGGGAAGACTATCCCTCTCCAAACATCTCTGGCTCCTGCCTCTTTTTTTGGGTGCTGATGGGGACAGGAAGAGGGAATTTCAAAGCATTTTGTGGCACTGACTCCTCTTCTCTAAATAAAAAGTTTGAGTGGGGGCCCCCAAGTCTTTAAGGGGCACTTAAAGACCTCTCGCCAAGCTAGCCAAGTCTCAGTTTCACTATAGCTGAAGTCCAGGAATCTTCATAAAGTGATAAAGCTAGGTCGCAGTTCCTTCCTTACCTGTCAACTGAGCCACGTCAAGCCAAGGGTCAAAGAGCTGGTGCCACAGCAGTATAGATCTTGGGTAGACATTGGAAAGGACTTCCCAAGACAGGAATAAGCAAGGTCATGGAATTTCCTGGCTAGAGAGAGGAAAGTTCTGTTATAGAAGCAGGAAACTGGGTGGGAACTCAGTTTGAAACCTATCTCATTAACACTTTCTTAGCCATATAAAATAACACACCGAGAGTGTTTGGATCAGAGTCTGACACGTAGTAAATCTCCACCTTGGCCATTTAAAAAAATCATATATAAATATGAACTTTTATTGAACAGTTATCAGGAAGAAGGGATAAATCCCTAGAGACCTGTCCCCCACCCTCCAGGAACCCCATGGGAAGATCCAGATCGGAGGTGGTGCCCTGAATACAAGATGGCAGCCAATTGTCATGGCAACAGCAGAAGAAGGAGTCTGGTTGGCTGTGGGGGCGGTGCTGGGAGGCCAGCTGGTGCCAGATGGACAAACCCAGCAGAAGGCAGCCCCAGCCGGGTGAAGCTCATGCTCTGTGCCCAGGGCTCAGCCTCCATATGCCAGCCTCAGCCTGGTCCTTCCCTCCAGGCCCAAAGGGCCCATTGCTATCTGTGGGGGCTGATGCCAAAACCATTCCTCCTCCTGGCTCTTGCTTGTACAACAAGGAATAACTGCTTAGAGACAAAAGACTCTCCTGCTCAGTCTCCCTGGCCCATGGGCCTGGGGACCCAAACAGGTCTGGATTCAGCTCCCTCCTGACAATGTGGAGGAGCCATAAAGTCAGGGACTTCAGAGGGTCCCACAGGGCAGGGCTGGAGCTACACGCGGTACACACAGTGGAGGTCCTGCCACACCTGGCTCATGCTCCCTCTGGAGGACCTGGAGCTGAGGCCCACAGGGACATGGAACTCCACCCTACCTGTCCTCTCCTCCCAGGACTGCCGGACTGCACTCGCGGGTGGCCAGGAGAAGTTCCGAGAAGGATGAAAGAAGCTGCGGTGATGGCGTTAACAGCAGTCTCAGCGAGATGCTCACCTACTGGACCACAGGAGCTCCAGCCACAGGGCCCAGCCGTGCTTCTCAGTTGGGCCTTCACTATGGATTGCGCTGCACCCAGAGCCCCTCTCTGCTCTCTCCCCAGCAATCTGTGGCCCTCACGTCCAAACCCGGAAGCCCTCCCTGATTGCCCCCACCTACCTCCAATGGCCCCTGTAACTGTGTCCCTCAGCATTTAGCATTTAGCACCGGGCATCTGCACATAGTCGTCGCAATAAGCAAGGAAGGAAGGCAGTGGGCTCCAAAGACATTAAGTGAATTGCCTAAGGTCACCCAGCTAGTAAGCGGGGAAAGTCAGAATTTGTATCCTGACCAGCCTGTTCAGTTCCAGAGTCAAAACCCAAGAGCTCCATTTTTTGTTGTCCTTCTGGTGGACAGAGCCCCTCTACCTATCAAATCTGTGAGCATCTGCAAGCTGAAACTGTGTCTGCTGTCATTCTACTGCTTCAAGCACCCCAAGTCCAAACAGTTATTAGAAGGGCCACTGTGCCCAACAAGGACTTGGAGGGAGGGGAGAAGTGTCACTGAGGCCAGGCCAAGAAAGGAACGTCCCCTGGGGAAGGTAAGAGTGGGTATGGAGACTGAGGTGGCCTCAGGACTCCTTTTTGGCTCTGGTAAATCTCTTTTCCCCCTCCCAACGCAGCCCTCCCTGGATGGGGAGCACAATGCAAGAGCTGGAGGGCGACTCAACAGTCCTATGTTGGGGAGGGGAGAGGAGGCTCAAGTGGGGTCAATCCCAAGAGCGCCCTGAAAGGGAAGGTATGAGTTGGGTAGGGAAGGCTGGAGAGGCCTGGCAGGATCAGGAGTGACAGCCAGGGGGCTATGGGGCCCTGACTGGATGACAGAGAAAAAGCCCATCCTGGGAACGGCTTGACCAGACCATGACGGCCTCACTCTGAGACCCTGGCCTGGCCTCAACTTCTCTTTACTTCCTGCCTGGACCTGGGTACAGCCCGAGGCCACCCTCAGCCCTCCCTTCTTCCAACCCCAGTCTGCCCCAGCCCCTGGCAGCTAAGCCCCCTCACCTGACAGGGCCACTTCCATGGCCACTCACAGAGAGGTCTTTGTGCACGGGCTGGGCCTGGGGGATGGGCGGTAGCGGGCACCCCCGCTTACATTCCACCCCAGCTGTCTCTCCAGCATCTCACCCCCTTTCTCTAGGAAGAATCCCCTTGGAGCCCTGGCCCTGGATCCCCCTCACTCCCTCCTCCCAGACGTTGCCAGGACAGAACCCCCTTCTCTGCTTCTTCACTCCAGCCTCCGCAGCCTTGCAGCCCTTGACCTACTGAACCTTTTTAAAAAATACGTACGAAAGCTCAGAGACTAGCTGATCACCCCACACAGTCAGGGCCGGTATCGCTGCCCCCTAGCCCCGTGGCCCGTCTCCTGTTCACAGTGCTGGGGACCACCAACCTCAGCTTCCCCGCCTCTCTCTCCAGAGAGCTCCCACAAGCCTGCCCAACCCCATGTGTGTGTCGGGGAGCGGGGAGGTAGGTACACGTCCCTTTCTCAGGTGGCTCCCAGGCCTTTCATAGGTGAGAGCCAGTTAAATGTCTGGCTGGGCTCAGTGGGCAGCCAGATGCGGGAGTCCCCACGCATCCTAGGAGTGGTTATGTGTTGCTCCTCACCACACCCTACCCCTGGCATCCAGCTGGCAGCTAACTTCCCCAGTACCCATGTCACTAAATCCAGCCTCCCTGAACATAAGGCTCTTCACAGTGGGACTTCTGCCTCCATTCCCCATCTCCTCCTGGCCCAGACTCCCTTTGATGGGCAATGGGCCCCCAAACACATCACGTCCTCCCTCACCTCCCTGCCTCCTTCCTGGCCTTCACACATGCTGGCTGCTCTCCACCACCCACCTCCCCAGTCTCCTGACAATGACAAACTCCTGCTTGTCTTTTGTCACTTATCTCTTGATGCCCTCCAGGAAGCCTTCCTGAGTGCCTCTGAGCTGGGCTGCTCCCTTCCCTGCCCCCACAGCACTGTGCGCAGGTCTTCAGGACAGCCCTCTTCATGCCGCCTTGTCATTATTTGTATGTTGGTGTCCTCACCCACCTGCTGGATCTTCAAACGGCTCTGTATTCCACATTTTCCTTCAGCATGGCGCCTGGCCCGCAGGCGGCACTCAGTAAACGCCTGCTGAATGAATGCGCCGACATGGAGGCAGGGGTCAGGGAAAGCCGGGTGGATGCGAGAGGGGCTATGAAGAAGGAAGTGATGGGTTTTGATGTGACCAATTTTGATGCAGGGACAAGTCCAGGATGATGTTCAAGATTCGGACCTGAAGGTCTAGGGGTTTAATGATGCCACTGATAGAGATAAGGAAGCAGGAACACGGGGCAAGACTTGAAGCACGAGGCTGGTGAGCATCTGGTCCCCCGGGGAACGGCCCACCTCCTGAGTTTTGGTGGGAGATTGTACTATGCGCCACTACAGAAGCTAAATACACAGGTCCTTTCCCAGCCCTCCCTGCGCTAGGGCCCAGGCATGTGATCCAGGCTTGGCCAAGCAGCTGCACCAGTCCAGCCTCTGATCTGGGAGCTAACAACTGGACCCCAAGTGGTAGTTAGGGAGGGTGTGAATCTGGAGTTTAGGAGAGGTCAAGACTAAAGAAATAAGTGAGCGTTTAGAACTTCAGATAATGGCTGAAATGATAAAAGTGGAGCAAGAAGAGTGAGAAGGAAGAGAAAGAGTACGCAGAACCTTGGGGAACCCTTCTGGATGGGGAACTGGTTGAATCAGAAGACTGAATCAATGGAATCAAGAATGAATAATCACGGATATAACAGAAGAACAAAAAAGCCAAAGGTGAAGACTGGGAAGATAGCATGAACTTTTCCGCAGAGGTCAGGGAGGACCAGGCCTGAGCGAGGGCCAGGGGGCCCTGTTGTGGCTGGGAGAGGGCACGGTTTCACCAGTCATGAAGATGGAAGCCAGGCAGCTGGGCGGAGGAGAGAAGGTGGAGGGTCACCTCAAGTACAGGGAGGCCTTTCGCAGGCCCCAGAGAGACCCTCAAACTGGCAGATGGTACTGCCTGCCCACACCTCGCCCTCCCCCTGATCCTGCAGAGAACCCCAGTTCTGATTCCCCCAGTACTGTTTACATTGCCCACAGGCCTCCGAGTCCTCTGGGAACCAAGTCCAGCCTGGGGCCTCACTACCACCCGCTCCTTGCGAGCCACCACTCCTGGTCTCCCCCTTTCCTTCTCCCCCTGTCTTCTCTTCCTAGCGCCACCAGTAGGAAGATTCAGCAATATTCCTGGCCAGCAAGAAAGTCCTTCTTGTGGTCTCACTCCCCTCCAGGCCCAGCAGCCAGGGCTGGCTCCCAGCACACACCTGTCAGAGGCGGCCATTTTACAGGCGCCGGCTACCTAAGATGGCGGCCTCCCGCCTCCCTCCGCTTCCGTTCCCACAGCCTCGCCTCCTACCCCTGCCTCTTTCTTTCTGAAGCCTGAGCCCAACAAGGTGGGGGGCCAGGCTGGGGAGCCAAGGCCGGAGGAAGCAAGACAAAAAAGGACAGAAAAGCCGGCCCCTTGGCATCTCTCTTTGGCATTTGAGTCCAGCTCAGGGAGGGAGGGCAGAGGGAAGAAAGAAAGTAGTGTGAGTTTTTATTTCTGTCCTCTTCCTGCCACCTCCCCCTGGCCCCTCCCCCCACACTTTGATGAAAACAAAATCTCTCCCCTATTCTCCCTTCTCCAATCCCCCTCCCCTTTTTTCCTGGCTTCTACCAGGAGCCTCCTGGAATGCAAATGAACTATATTATGCAAATGTATGCAAATCAGACTTAACGAGCAGAAGGAGGGGCAGAATGCCTAATGAGTAATGGCGGAGGGTGCAGATGGAGGGTGGCAGGAATGGCCCCCTCCTGTTTTCTGTTCCCACAGCCTGGAGGTGTGCTGGGGGTAGCAGGGTGTCCCTCACTTCTGGGAAAGAGTCAAGGCCCCGTTGCTTCAGCTGAGAAGGCCTGAGATGGCCTTGGCTATAGGTGAGGGGCAGGAGAGCATGGGAAGACAGGGGGTTAAGTATAAGGGACAGTGCCCACTTGCACTGCGTTGCCCAGAGACTCTGCATGTACCAGCCTCCTTGCCTATGTGGCCTGCTGATAGCAGAACCTTAGCTCCCCGTGCTGAAAAGAGGGTGATGCTTATGCATGCCATGGCTTGTGCATCAGAGAGGAGGATTCTCAAGGGAAGATTCCCAGCCAGACCCAGGTTCTTCCTGGGGGTGGGGGGGAAAGCTGTCTCTCTCTGTGCTTTGGGAGGTGGGGGTTGGAGTGGTTGCCATGACAACATAGCATGGAACACCCACCTCCCCAACATCCAGCCCCAGAGGACCTAGGAGTTGGGGGGAGTAATGGATTGACACCCCCTGATGCCCCCACCACCTGGCACTGCCAGCCGGAGATGGCAGCATCAAATCCTAGGGAGAATGGCCCCTTTGTTTCTAGGCTTACGGTGTTGGGGAAGCAGGCCTGGACACACAGAAGGGCCTTTCCCAGGCCCTGTTCCAGTTTGTATGATTCCTGCTGGCCTCTGGAGACTCCTTGTGGCCATCCAGTGGCTGCTGTGCCCTGGCAGATGGCTACCCTTTTCTCCCATGGGCTTACCGGCTCTTGCTAGGTATGCCTTCCCCCTGTGCTTCTCCCTGGCGCCTTCCCTCCAAACCTCCCCAGACAGAGAAACAGTCAGTTCCACCTCTACCTGGCTTTCCTTGACACCTCACAAGCCCAGACATGCATCCTGTTCTTTTTTATATGGGGGCAACCTCTAAATTCCCTCTACCGGCATCAGACCTCTTCCCCCGAACCCAGGCAGGAAGACCCCTAAAGGAAGTGTCAGGCACGATGGAAAGGGCCAGGCTGGAATTCGGAAGCCTGGATCTTGGCATTTCCACTAACTAGTTGGGCAACCTGATCGTATCTCTTCCGCTACCATGAGATCTGTAAAATGAGGGATATAGGACTGATGATCACTAAGGCACATTTTAGCTCTACCTAATTTGTACACTCCATATCTTCCATGACCTCAGGCAAAATCCTTCCTGAAATTTAACCTTCATCCTTCCTACTACTGGAGCAGTGCCTCTCAGACTCCCCCACATAAGGACAAACCAATTTCCTAGAGACAGGAATGCCGGCTTCCCTCGGCCTTTGTCTCTCCTGGGCCTCCACAGCTGACTGCAAACAACTCCCACAGATTCAAAAATCTAGCATCTTTGGTATCTGACTGTACAAACGGGAGGACCCCTCCTAACCCTCCCAAAGGGGGTCAGCACAGCCATCTCACTCACCGCCTGGAGCTGTCCATGGTGCTGGATGTGGCTCTGTCGTCCACAAGGAGGAAAGAGGGTGGGCGGGAGGGTGGTGGAGCACCCACCCACCCCAGGTGAGAAGCTAAAGGGAAGAGAAGAAGCAGAAACATTTGGAAACAGTAAGGAAAAGGAAAGATGTATCCCTGAAGAGAGTGTCTCTTCTCTGAAGACCTCCAATTTGCCAATACTACTTTGAGGGAGAAAGAGCACAGAAGTCAATGAATCTCTGAACCTCCCACCCCCTTCATCCCTAATGATTTAAGTACCCCAGATTAGCTCAGTCCTCATCTGGATCCTATTTGGGAATCCACAGGGAGATGGCATCATAGTTCCTGTCCTTTAGGAAGAACACTCAGGTTGAGGTGGGTATACAGACCTCTAAATTCCATCCTAAATTCTGAGGCTCCTAAATAAAGATAAGAAAGATACACAACCTGCCTGTAGTATTATAGATACCAGGAGCTTTGAAGGAAGAGCAGGAAAAGATCAGGGCATGTTTGTGTGTGCATGTCTGTGTTTCCCAGGCAGAAAGATGAGCCTATATCAGTGGTTCTTGACCCTAGATACATGTTAAATGATACGGATGTCTAGGCCTCATTCCCAGATACTCTGATTTCATTGGTCTGGGGCTGGGCCTAAATATGAGTATTTTTAAAAAATCTCCCCAGGTGACTTACTGCATAACCAAGTTGAGAATTGCTGGCATAGAAAAAAGCCAGTAAGAGAGGGTGCAGGGGTTAAGCTGGATTAGCTGGAGGAAGAGACAAAGGTAGGGGTCCCTAAAGAAGTAAATGAAAGGAAGGAGAAAGACAAGCATGTAACTCCCCCTCCTAGGAGCTCCTGGCTGGCCTCTGGGCTTGGCCAGGGGAAGAGACCAATTCAGGTGTTGGGCTTGTCTCTTCTGTGTTGTGGAAGCTCAAACCACCCCAGGGCAATGATGAACTGTCTCCCCATCATAGTCCCTTTGCAGAGACGGGGAATGGGTGCGATGACCCTGAGGGGGTGCTGCTCCCCTTCACCCAGAGGGTCCCCAGGGAGGCGGCTGTGGAAGGTAAACAGCAACAATGGTCCCTTTCAGTGTCCAGACTCCAACCCTTCAGTCCAATTAGCAGACACAGCAAACAGCAATTCAGCTGCCTTCAGCCGCTGTCATAACAAACTCAGAGCTGCCTTAATGGGGGGATTAGGGAAGGAGGAGGGGGGGTGTCACTCTAGCCCTGGGAGAGCCTGTGTGGCAAGAAGGGGGTTCCCCTTTTCTTTCACTTCTCTGCTATCTAAATATGCACCCACCCACCCTTCCTTCCATAAACCCGCTCTTCATTCTCCTCAAAGCCCCAAGAATGTTTTTACAGTTTTGTCTACTCCTTTCCTCCAATAATTTTAAAGCATTTACCTAAACTTATTTATCTCCTAAGGAAGTTGGCACACCCAGCCTCTGAATGAGACAGTGCAATAACCCGCAGATCTCTGAGGTCCCAACAGCAAAGGAAGGGAGGTGGGAAGGTCAATCTGTCCCTAAAACACTGGGACAGAGGAAGGTGAAAAAATAAACATCAGATTCCAACTTCCAAACCTTGAAAGTGCAGACTTCAAGAAGGACTTCCAGAGATAGAAGAACGCAGAGGGGTCTGTGCTTCTCTGGTGGGTTACCAACTTTAGGAATAGCACTGGGGAGGCCAGGCACAGTGGCTCATGCCTGTCATCCTAGCACTCTGGGAGACCAAGGCGGGAGGTTGCTTGAAGCCAGGAGTTGGAGACCAGTCTGAACAAGAGTGAGATCCCATCTCTACAAAAAACTAGAAAAATTAGCCAGGTTTACTGGCATGCACCTGTAGTCCCAACTACTTGGGAGGCTGAGGAAGGAGGATCACTTGAGCCCTGGAGTTTGAGGTTGCTGTGAGCTACAATGAAGCCACTGCACTCTACCCAGAGCAACAGAGCTAGACCCTGTCTCAAAAAAAAAAAAAAAAGAGGAAGAAATAGCATTGGGGATGACGGGGATATTGGTTTGAGAGGTAAAGAAAGAGAAGACACCCTTTTTAAAGTCACTCAGTGATGAAGAAAAGTCTTCGTGCTGATAGGCAAGTCTCCATTTGGTGTGCTAATTATATCCACTAACTGGTCCCTTAATTTAATAAACTGGTTTTTTTTAGCAACTCTAGAATCTAGAATTTTAATGGCCTAAACCTGAAATTATCATTTACACGTGCCATATTAACCTATCTACGTAAATCAGTCTACCAGTCATAACCACTCGCACCAATAAGTGGTAAGATCCATTGAGGAGAAAGAGCACAATGGCCATTCTGCCACATAGACCCAGCCTCTTCCCTTGAACAGGCTTCAGATCCTTCCTACCCACATTCCCAGGAGTCCACCCTCGACGCCCAAAGCTGGAAAAGGAGGGGGAAGTTCCTCAAGTTTATAAATGTTTTGAATCCTCAGTCAAGAACATGCCAGAGGGTGTCCTTTTTACATTCTGAGATCAATCATATGCCATCAGTCTTTCCAAACTGTATCCTTTAACCCTTTTGCAATCTAAGAATTACCCTTTTTCCATGGGTGTTATAACATATTATATGATCTTTTATATAGAATTCTTTCTTTGCTGCACTAACAATCTTAAGGGTATAAATTCTTATCCCCATTATACAAATTTCTGAACCAAGGCTCAGAGATTTGCACAGCTGCTAAAGGATGACACCTAAACATGGACCTTGGTTCAGTCACATGTGCTCTTTCTATTTCCTTCCCTCCCTAGGCTTGTGGACTGTGATGATTCTTATGGCTGTAAGGACCCTTTCCGTGCCTGGAACTGGGAAAAAAAAAAATCTGTCCCAGGGCGAGGGTGTGGGTGATCATGCAAAACTTGAGTCAAATATTTAGGAAAAAATTCCCTTTGGACTCCTGGACTTAGAATCCAATGGGAAGGTATTAGGATAAGGGGCTGAGGAGAGAAATGGATAAAGAAACCAGCTTAGAATTTGGTTTCTAGTAAAAATAGATGGATGTAGCAAGATCCGAAGAACAGAATTGAAAATTCTTGGATGCAGGCAGAGGTGTAATGATACAAGGGAGGAAATGCCCTAACTGGTGACTGGTGAGGCCTTTCTGAGCCCCTTTCAACCTGGCCTCCCTGCACCCCAGGCCTACTAGCTCTCCTACTGGGTTAGGTGGAGGCGCTATCTGGTACAGAGGGGTGGGGAGAACTCCGCGGTGTCACCATGATGTCTGCGTTTGGAAAAACCCCTCAAGTCCTGGAGTGTCCGCTCCTACAGTGGGTTTATAACTAGACGTAGCCAGGCATCCCTCATCTCGCAACCAAGCTTTCTGCACACCGTGGAGGCACATACATCCAACCTCACACCAGGTCACACGCCACTCACTTCCTCACCCTCATAAGCAGACACACAGCTCACAAACACAGTCACCCATCACTCTCCTGACAGCCACACCCATACACCCACATGCACACACCATATGCTCACATAAGGCAGACACAAACCCTCACCCCCACATCCCTCCTGGCCTCCGCTCCCCCTTTCCACCGAGGTGCTAGTTTGGTAGGGTGTAAACTCTCAACCTGCCAGTTCCCTTAGGCCCTCAGTTCTCCTTTGGATGTCAAATGTGCTAATGGGAGACAAGAATATTATGAACCCACTGTGGTTAATAATATAGGTTCTAAGTCTCATGTGGAGGAGCCTCAGCAGATCCCAAATACACATCTCCAACAAGCTATGAAAAAGGTTAAAAAAAAAAAAAGAAAGAAAGCTTATCTTTCCTGGTGCTTCTCTTCCTCTCCTCTCAACTCCCAGCCCCCGCTCACAAGCAGGCCTTTTCTGTGGGTGCACCTGCCCCCCAGGCCCCGTTCCCTTCCTCCCTCCGCAGCTCAGCCCCGTCTCACCCTCCCTACCTCACTCTTCCTCCTTCTTCTCACAGGCAAGTCCAGTAGAAAAAGCACTGGGTTGGAAACCCCCGAGTGACATTACCAATGCACTGAAGCCTGTGGCTCCTCATCTGGAAGACGGGGTTAATAACAGCCCCCTCACAGTGTTAGAAGATTAAAGAAAGGCAGGTAGGCTGAGTGCCCAGGAAGTAGCGTTTAGGGATTATTAGTCTCTGCCTAAAACCTGCTCCCTTTCTCCCTAATCCAGTCTCCACCTCCCCTCCTCTAGAAATCCCAAATTCCAAATGGCTGAGAAAGTAAGAGGCCACTAATCTCTGCTTCCTTCAGATCTCTAAAGGAAGGAGACATGTACTCCATGCTCCCCGAAGCCCAATTTTTCCAGTTTGGACTCTCCAATATTTCTCCCATATAATGTATAATGAAATCATTATCTCCTAGCTATAAAATCAGGTCCTGGGAGGAAATTTTAAATTTACACAGGAAACTGGAGTCAGTACAAGGTCATTTTGTCCAGTTCTCCTGCCCCCTTATTACTCCTGACTGCTGTGTCCTGGAATGCCAGGCCATGGGGGATGGGGTGGGAGCGGGAATCAGTACAGACGGGCCACTTCTAGCTTTCGCGTTTACTTTTATTCTACACAGTGACCCTAGACCATTCTCCTTTTAAGTATACCTAAACACTCTTTTGCTTAAGATATTTAGGTCAGGCCAGATAAATGGATTCTTTTAGGAAAGGCCCTGATTAATCTCGCTAATTCTTTGCTTTCTCTGGGCAGCATAGACACTAAGCTACAAATTCCTTTGTGTTTGAGCTCCTCAGAGCTCCTTGAGGCCATTTGTTCTTGGAGATGATTTCCAAGAGTGAGATTGGGGTGGGAAGGTAGGGTGTCCTGAAAGACCCCAACTCAATCACTTTGGTCAGTAATGACAAAGCAATATGAGAATCTTTTTAAGACATCAGACTCAGGTCCTGGTTCTGAAGGAGTAAAGAATACGGAAATGGAGCAGAGAGCGACTCTGCCCTCCATTGCCCCAGGACCCTGGCTGGGTAAAAGGTTCTCCAGCTACTCTGTTTTCTTTTCCCTTTTTTTTTTTTTTTTAAAGCCGCCTCCACTTAATCCTATTTCCACTATGTCATTCCCAACCAAGCTGGATAGCTCTAGATGGCTTCAGGGAACCGCCCCAAGCAAAGACCAGTGCTCTCAGGTGACTTCCTCCAAACCCTCCCATCCCAGCAGTAGCTGTTGATAGCCTGCGGGGGGAAACTGCTCGCCGGCTCCCGCTCCCTGGAGAGGCCTGGGCCAAGAGCCCGAGGGACTGTCCCGAATAACCCTGCAACTAGATTTCAACAGATCTCTCCCGCCTCATCCCGAGTAGGAACCACCAGAGGGGACCCCAGTGAGGCTTCCTTGCTTCCCAACTCCGCGGGGGAAAAATGTTGCACCTGGCTAAAGTGAAATGGGACGCTGACTCCTACCTTCGCAGAACCGGGTTAGGGGGTGGGAAGTCGCCCGGCCCGGTGCAGTCTCGAGGCCGGTGAGCCTCCGGTCCTCTTGCATCCTGCCACAGCGGGTCGGTCCTCGCGGCTCTAGACCCTCGCCTGGCCTCCCCCGCCCGCCCGTGAGGCCAGCTTTCCCTGGGCCTCTCTGCGCCGTGTATGGGGTTATTTTTACTTTCGGTTATCTAGCTTTATGAAGACTCCACACCACTCATACAGCTAGATAACCAAAGATAACAACCAACCCCGCCTCCTGGCTGCCGCTGCCGCTGCCGCCTCCTCCACGCAGCCTCCCGGTTGCCGCCGCCGCAGATGCCGCCAGTACCTCCGCAGCCTCCCGGTCGCCCGCCAGTGGGAGTTAGGAGGAGAGTACACGGGTGGAGGTAGGGGGTGGAGAAAGCAATGGTGTCCGACACCAAAAAAGACTCAGACATAAGAATATAGACACAACAGAGACCGAAACGCAGTGGCAAGGACGCCAACGGCGGTTGGCGTCGAGGTCCGGGGATTGACCCCGACCCCAAAAGCTTCCAACTCCCTTTTTCCCGCTCCCCCATTCGAGACAGAAGTAGGAATTCCGCTGGTCCCGGGTAGAAGGGACTCTCAGGCTTTTCGTGCCACCCGGGAAGACGGTAGGGACCGAGGCGGAGGCCTCCCCAACCTCACCGGGTCTCCATTGCCCTCTGGAAGATCGAGGGCGCACCCGGTAGTCAGACCCTTAGCCTTCAGCGGAGCCGCCGCCTCCGCGCGGGGTAGAAGCGGGAGCTGCGGAGCCGGCCCATCCACGTCTCCAACTAACAAGGGCGGTGGAAGCGAACCAGAGCCGGTGCAGGGGAAAGAACTGGATCCAAGCGGCCGACTAAAGGAGGAGCGGGCAGCGAAACCCCGGAGGTAGAAACCATAGAGGCGCCCCCTTAGGAAACAGGGAAATCCTGGCGACCCAGAGCGAGAGGGAAGCCTGTGGCGGTGGGGTAGGAAAGGGCAAAGACCCCACCCGGGAACAGATCCAGGAGAGCACCCACGAGAAGGGGTGAGGGGAGGAAAGCCGAGGGAGGCTGGGTAGGTGAGCTAAGTCCAGGGCCCCGCAGAATCCCTGAAAAAAGGCTTTGTACAAAGAGGACCAGAAATTACCCAGGGTTGTGAAAATGGCCGGGGGTCCGAGATGAGAGGTGCCCTGGGGCTGGCGGGAGGTGCGATCAGGAATGGGAATCGACAAGAAAGAGGTCCAGGAGGACCCCAAGAGGGTGGGGGACTCGGCCAGCCCCTCGTGGCGGACGCGCGGACACACTGGATTCCGAGGCGCTCGCCCACCTCGTGCCCCACGCTGGCCAGGCCACTTACATCGAGCCCAGGCTTCCCAAACGTGCTCTCCCGCGCTGTCCTCCCGGCTGGTTCCCGCCCATGGAGCGCCGCGGACCAGGGTCCCAGATGCCAGGGCTTAGCGGGCGCCGGGGCGGAGGAGCCCGCCCAGATCTTAGCCTTCGCCTAGCCTAGGCCGGCAGCGTGGAGCTAGTCTCACCTCCCCAGCTCGCTCCTCAGCCTCTGCCGCGGCTCTGGCCCCGGCGTGCTCCGGCTCCGGACTTTTCATTCATCCTTTCACACTCCCTCCCCAGGCCAGCCTCTCATTGGCTCTACCGCGTCTGACGTCACCGCCTCGTTCCCCTCCAGCCCCGCCTCTCCCTCTGCCCCGGCCGGGCCCCCGGAGCGCAATTGGGGCGCCCCTCCCCTCGGAGAAGGGGGGGGGCGGGGAATACTATGTCTGTGTGCTGATTCTCAGCCTCTGGCTGCCTCACCCACCTCGGGACCCGCCTTCCATCTCTAGTCCACTGCCGTTTGTGGTTTCGGTCTCCAACCTCACTCTTTTCGTAGGTCTTACATTTTGCATTTTGGCCCTAGGTGTGTTACACCAGGACGGGGAGCAAAGAGCGAAAAGAGATCGGGTGAAATCCCCTCAAAAAGAACCAGATGACTGCAGACTACTCCTACCTGCCTCCTCCCATCAGAAGGGAGGGTCTTTGTGCTTCTCGGGTTCTGATCCTTACGGATTGTGATCCTAATCTTTTAGGATAGACAGGGACCTCTCTTCCTGGTTTTCAATTCAAAATAGTGAGGAAAAGATTCTGGAAGTTAGGGACTCCTGCAGGGAGACGTGGGGTCTCAGTGGGACTGAGCTTCCTTTTCCGCCTTGAGGAAACGGGAATATATCTTAGGACTGTTCGCAGCACCAAGGTTCCAGGTAGGGGAGGCTGGGAATGAGGATCCCAGCTGGCATCAGCCTGGGCAAGACCGACAGAATTTGACCCAGCCATGAAGGCCCTTGCTAGCGCCTTCTTTCCCTTCGCCCATCCCGTGCGCCTCCAACCTCGAGTCCGCGGTCCCTCTCCGGGTGTCTGGAGCGCTGGGCTCATGGGGAGGAAGATCCCGGGACAGCAAGGCTCTGGTTCCGGACTTTCCCGACCTGGCTACCCATCTGGCCTGGCCCAGCGCAACATTCCCGGTTCAGCCTTTCTGTGAGATGAATCAGAGAACGCCTAGTCTCAACCTCGGGTGATATACACAGGCCCAGAGGCCGGCAGGCAGGATCCAGATTCCTGCTGCCGGCAGAGCTCTCAGAGTGAGCTTTGGGCCTCTATCTGAGCCGCTGTGCCTGGCAAGGAGCAATTCAAATTCCTGTCCTGAGCCCCCCCACCCTTCCACTCACCCTACTCTCGGCCCCTTTGCTAACAAACTCTAGGACTCAGATATCTGGAGCCTGTGGGTCAGATTAACATGGGCCAGCTGCTCTAACCGGGGGGTCCTTGAACACTAGGCCACCAGGGTGTGCATACCCTGGCCATCAGGCTCCCTGGACAGATTGTTTTATCTGTTCCTCCGCACAGCCCAGGACAAAGCCAAGCCTGAACACTATTTGTCTTGGATAGATGCAAGCTGATGGCCAATGGGTCAATGTGGTGCTCCTCCCAAAGACTGGAGAATATCTGAATAATCACTGCCATTGATATTGGTTGCATGACTGCAGGGTGGGGGACAGTTTGAAATAGAATAAAGCCCAAGGGCCCAGGTGTTTCCTCACCAGAATGGTAGTAAGAGGCTGAAGCGAACAACCCAATTTCCTCAAGGCTCAGGGCATTGTCAGGGCTGGGTTTGACCATGGCTTTTTCCTTTTATTAGACTCTGCAGGGTCCCAAGGCTCTTACCCAAAGGAAAGGCATTCTAGAAACTTCCACATCAATTTTTCACCCCCAGAACTGGAAGCACACCAGCCTATGGTGAGGAGGAAAGGAAAGAGGCAGAGCCAAAGTGTCCACTCCCTACTTTGTTTCCTCCTGCCCCTTCCCAGGTGCTCTCACAGCTCGGAATGCAGCCCTGGGGAGCAGAGTGTTGGAGTCCCTTGTCGCTCCAGTACAGTTGCAGTAAAACGGAACCCTCCTCAAATATTCTCACAGATAGACCTACCTACTGGCCCTGCTGCTAAATGCATTCCCTAAATGCATCCCGGATAGGGCCCCAGAAAACCACAGGCCCTCCAGCCTTTCCTGTCTATGCTTTACAAACCCCTTCAAAGATTTCTCAGTATACCACCTCCTGTCCCTTTATAAGAGGCCCAATATCCTCCAACATTCCAGCAGTTCTAAATGGGGCCTACATTTCTCCAGACACGCCACCAACTTCCTCTACAAATATCTCCCCATTTGCCTTCCCACGAGATCCCTTAAAAGCACCTTAAACAAACCCTTCTCCCCCTCATTCCTCCCCTCACCAGCACCTGGGGGCCTGGGACCAGTGGGGATGAGCTGTCCTGCTGGCTAAAACTCTCCACTTTCTTCTCTGTCACAATTTCCACGCAAGTCTCTTGCCCTCTGTGGGGCCCAAGCTTATCTCTACAACCTCTTACCCTGGCCTGGGTGTCCAGACAGCCTGGCAAGGGGCAGTTGCCACAAACCTCTCTTCTCTTTCAGCCACTGCTGTATTTTTGTCATGGAGGGGAAAGGACAGAAAGGCTTCTTTGCCCAGGGGAGACTCCCCCACCCCACTTCTGTTGGCCAAATTCAAACTCAGCTGAGTATCCTCAAAAAGCAAGATCAAGAGAGAAATGGGTATATTTAGATGACTTCTGAAAATATATCTAAATTTCCCCAAATAGCTTGATAAAGAGCAAGATCTCTCTGTCTTTTACCATGGCTTTGGGTTCTGCACAGGTAGTTCAGCCTGAACAGTGTCCAAATTTAAGAAGGAAAGACCCACACACACACACACAAAAGAAAGTGGAGATTAGCCTAAATTGTCCTGGCACTATCCACTTGGAATCCCCACCACTCATGAAGTAATTTTTTGTTTGGTTTTGTCTGGGTGTACTTGACAACCCGATCCCCTACCACTCCTGCTCAGGGCTGAAGGTAAGCAGGGCATCTGTCTTTTTTCCAGTGGAGATAGAGCTATAAGCCACGAAAGAAACAGAAAACTCCCCACCACCATGGAAAATGAGATTGGTTTGTGTATCAAGCCATGTTGTTCCAGTTTCAAAAAAGAAACTATTTGGAAGGTGGCAAATGAGCCAGCCTCTCAAGGGCAGGGGCAATTTCAAACATATTCTTGTCCAGGTATAGTAACTAACACTATACCTAAAACATAAATTACTAAATTTATGAATTTAGTAATTGATAAATTAATAAAGGTCTGTGTGTACCTGTGCGTGTATCTGTACGTCTGTGTTTGCTGTCATGTGGATTATGCATGGAGGATGAGGGTCTTGATAAGTTGTGCGTTTTGGGGGATTTGTGTATGGGTGTGCGTGGCAGGAGAGGGGGGAGCTGTGTCTATCGCGTTGTGTGTTCATGACCGTTCTACAATTCCTTTGACCAGAAGAGACCCTTCTACTAATGGGATAGAGCTGTCATGGAAGAGGCTAACAGCTGGAGTAACATGGAGGCAGTAGGTGCCTTTGGGCTTGGCCCACCAGCCTCAGTCTCCCTTGGAAGGCCTCAGTTGGGGCAGAGCCCTCTGCTACTAGCACACGGCACAGCCAGCTGGAGTGTTTTGTAGAATGATGGTCTGCAGACCCCACCCTGAGTCCTTCCAGGGAATTTCTGGGGGACTGTGGGGAGAGCATACCAAATCTCAGGTGCTGATCTCAGTCTGTAAGTGTCTCAATTAGCCTAGGAGCCCACACTCTTTGCCAGAGCCCATCCCCACCCCCATTCCTACAGCCCTGGTGCCCACCTATTGTCTGTGTGCCTGAAGAGGCCCATGTAGAGAAAAACATGGCCTGAATTATGCTCTCTGGATGCAGCTCTTGGACAGATCTTTATAATTCGAGTTCCAAAATATATTTTGGCTGTAAACCACTCTCTTGAAATATTCAGGTAATTAAATAAAGAGCATATTTTTTTCTTTGTTTCAATTATCAGGTTAATTCGCCTTGAAGATATAGATGAAAGCTGCATTTGGGGGAAGGTGGGTTCAGATATTTATTTTTGTCTTATAAGTACATCATTATTATGAACATTATCATGCATTATTCTTTTGCTGTAGAATATTTACATTGTCTATGGGGTGGTGACAAATGAAAACAATAATTGGCAGTTAAAAAAATGCTGAGGCTGTGTGCAAAATGTATATATATTTATACACATTCGGATGGACAGAGAATGTGAGAGGGAATGACACACAATCTGGAGGATTTTGTCCCTGGGGATACTTCCCTTCTGCCCGACAAGAGTGGGTTTTTTCCTCTCATAGAGGGGCCAGTCTGCCTCCCCTGCCTGCTCCCAGTTCTCCTCTTGAGCCCTCACACTGTTCACTCGCCTGAGAGCCTTAGAGGGTCTGGGAGGTGAGAACAAGGCGGCAGAGACGGTAGAGGGTCGGCCGGTTCATCCAGATGGAGCCCTTTCTACAAGCCCCTCAGACCTCCGTAAATGGCCTCCTTCTGGGGCATAAGCACGAGTGTGCAAAGGGGCTGTGCACACACACACACGAATACGTTCAAGTCTATCAACTCAGACCCATGCAATGACAAATCCCCGGATACTTCCAGCAGTACCATCTCCTGGTGCTCACAGGTACATGCCCTGGCACACACAGCCACTCCCAGTTCTTTAAGCTTCCCAGATTTCCATTCACCTTAACCCACACTCCTCTCTTTTCTCACCTTCGTCACCCAGGTACAGATATCTCCGCTCCCTTCCCCAAAGAACCACCTCCTCCAAGGTCAACCAGCCTCCGGTGGCCTCCATCTCTGCCCTCAGGAGCCTATGGGAGAAGGGAAAAGAGTTCCCTGTATTCCCAATGCCTTTCCTCTCTATCACAGAACTAGAAGCAGGGTGGCCTTTCCTTCCCAGGCCACCTTGCTCCATTCCCGTTATCATTGACTGTACAGGTCTTACTATAATCAGAGTAAGCGATCAAAATTAGGGCTGAGAGCTGGAAAAGACAGAGAATAAGGAAGGGAGGTGTAGAGAACAGGAGAAAACATGGGCGATGCAAGGCCAGCTGTCCTTTTCCTCCCCCACCCACACCACCATGGAAAACAACAAAAAGAAAATAAATACCCCAAAAGCCAAAGGTGGCCACCTACGATGACACCAGTGACAAATGAGGCTGCTTCTTCTTGGATGCCCAGCTCCTGTCAAGGAGGAGAACACAAAGGTTAAAGTCCTTCAAGAGGCTCCATCCTCTTTCCTAATGGCCCCAGTCTCCCAATCCCCCTCTCATCAACTCCTTTTCTCCCAGTCCTGCACCGTCAGGACCCAGTCTCATTCCCTTCTTCAGTCTCCAGGCTTGAGGCTGCACAGGGAGATGGCAGCAAGAGAAAAGCCTAGAAGTGAAGGACAGGCAGGGTCCCTGGCGGGAGCCTCTCCAGCTCCATCTCGCCTGGACAACCCTAACCAGCCTTGTCCTCACAGCCTCCCTTACCTCCTTCCAAAACCTTCGGCCCAGCGGTGTGAACTGAGCCTGTGGAGATTTCAGACTGAAACCTAAGGAAGTAACCCCCTGCCCACGGGCCAGCATCTCCCTGCAGATTCCTGCTGCTCATGGTCTACCAGAGAGCACACTTAGGACAGAATCAAGGATCTAGGGCCAGGGATATACTTTTGCCTGTGAACAGTGAAGCGCTACGTGCATTTAAGATCTCAAGCATGTCATTTCTCCAGCTATCTCCACTCATCTCATCATGACCTGTCTTCCTATCACCCACCCTGTGTAGCTCCGGGATCCATAAAGACATGTCCTCCAGCTGTCTGTTTCTTCCCTCTCTTTTTCACATACACAAAAGGTATGCATACAAAGCAGTTATTTTTTATTATTATTCTCCGAATGTTGGGTATGGAACCCAGGCTCAATACTTTATAGTCTTACCTTCCCAGTATTTTGCTTTCATGTTAAATTCTAGTTTGGGAGAATGACGTGTACACCGCAGGTGACCCAGCTCCTAAAATGCTAGAAGGTGTGTATTTATGTACGTGTGTGTGGGTGGAGGGGGGAGTAAATTGGTGAATTCCTCTACCTCGAACTCAATTCCACAACTAAATCTTTTTTTTAAGTCAGGAAGGTAACCTACCTAAAAGCAGAGGAAATCAGAAAAAGGAAGAGGGCTAGAGAGCAGGGATGAGCCTGAAATCTAAGTCTGATTTCTGGGAGGGGTGCTTTGAATGCCCCCTCCTCACTTCTAACACCCATGAATACTCATTTGACTCCCAGCCTCAGCTCTGCCAGCCCACCCGCTTCATGAAGGGACGTCTCAGTGTGAAATTATCTTCATACCAAAGAAGGGGCCACCCCCATCTCACGCCAATTTGCTGACAAGCCAGAAAACAGGCGCAAGGATGGTTGGGGAGCCTCTAGCTCCTCCTTCCACACTAATCAATGAGAGTGGTGTGGGGGGGTCCCTGGGGCAGTTGTGCCCCTCCTCACTGATCTCTGCCCTGTCACCCCACCACCAAGCACACACAAAGCCCAGGGGAACATGATGATGAGGAACACAGCCCGGCAGGCACAGAACATGTGTGTGCACATATGATGGCTGGCAGCCTCAGCCTCTCCCAGCAGTGTGGCCTGTGGGGTACCAGGAACACTCTGCTCCACTCCAGCCTCCACTACTTCACGAGGGTCCCCTCCTGTCTCCCAGAAAGCACGGTGCGGGTGGAGGACTAGGGGCAGGAATGATGCCTTCTTCCTATGTGCCCTGGCCCTCCTTTAAAAAAACAAAAACAAAAAAAACCTCCATTAGATGGGTCTGAAGAGGGCTGGAGTAGGTTTCTTTCCCTTTCTAGACCCTAAGCATCTGCCCCAAAACCTCACTTGCCTTTAAGCCCCCTTCGGTCCCTTTCGCACTGCCAGCTCGTAGGAAAAGGGGGGAAGAAGGGGAATGAAATTAATCCAAATCCTATAAAATATTTTTGAATTTTTCCTAATTCTGGTCTCCACCTTTCTGGAAATGTGGCTCCTTTTCTCCCACCCCTGCAAGTGCCTCAGACTTTGTCCTCCCTTAAAACCTGAAGTCTCTGGAGCAGAGAGGAATAAGCCACAGCAAGGAAAGAAGGTCAGGAGTCCAAATACAGAACGGTTTTTTCTCTTCCCTCCCAGCTCCACTACAATTTTCCTTCCTGCCTCTCCTCTGGTGCAAGCATTAAGATGTTGGCCATGTCCAATGGAGAGAAGGGAGGGGCAGATTAATAGGATCAGTAGCACCGTGACCCTAAAGCCCCCCCTTTCCAATCCCATTGACAAACTTAGTGAGCTGTCTCCAGCCGGCATGGGCTGGGGGAAGGAAGGGGACCAAGAAGCACTCGGGCGGGCGGCTGGGCAGAGCCACTACCTCCGGAGACAGATGCCCAGGAAGCAGGAGGTGAAACCTCATGCTGCCAACTCCTCCTCCACACACCCGATTCATCCATTTTGGGGACCCCCTAAATCTTTTATCAGCCTTTCCTTTCTGTGATCATTGCACCAGCCTCCATTAGCCAGGAGGCAAAGTAGGAAGGTTAAGGCGCTCTGACGGATTTTAGGGCATCGCTTCCCACCCCCAGCCCAGGCATCTGACAGGGCTAGGACCCTCCCTGGCCCCGTATGGCCACTTACCGGGCTTGTGTGAGGAGAGACTGTCCGGGTGGCCCCTGCGGCTGGATTGCCTCTCTCCCCCCGCTCCTAGCCTCTTGTGGAGTGGAGGATGCAGCTCCGATGACGTAGCAGCTGTCTATCCATTCAGGAATTTCGCTTGCCTCTCTCTTTCTTTCTCCTGCTGCTCTCCCTGGAAAGGCAGCAAAAAGGGGGTGCTGCCCCTATCTGGAGACACTACCACCACCAAAATAAAAGCCCACCCTGAGGCAACCCCCTCCTCCTTCCTTCCAGTGCCTGTGTGGGGAGGGGTCTTTGTCACCTCCACTGTGTCCCACCTCCCCTACTGCCTTTTCTAACCTGAGGCAGGAAGAAGGGGCTAAGGGAAGCTATTGTTCCTCCAGGCCACCCTTGTCTCCCAAGGAAGCCAGAGAAAGGGTGCGACAGAAATACCCCTGTCCCTCAGTCTCCTTCGAGTTTCAATTCACTTTTGAACTTGAGAGAGTGATTAAGTGATGGGTGCGTCTAGGGTGAGGAGCACAGCGGATAAGCAGTCATGGGACGAGGACACAGTTTGCCATTTGAAGGCTCAGGGTATCCCAGGCCCCCCTTCCCAAACCTCCCCCAACTCCCCAACCCAGTCAGCTTAACTAACCGCAAATCCAGATCTCAGTTGTGAAGGAGAGAGTGACAATCGGACGACGGAGGCTGAGAGCTGGGGGGGGAACAGACTGGGGGGAGACGGAGGCCAGCACTTGGAAGTCTAGACGAGAGGAGAGGAGGGGTGGGACCATAGAGTCAAAGTGGGAGATAAATTATCTTTTTCTTAGAGGAGGGAGAGCAGTTGGGGGGTTGGTTTCCAGGGCCGGGGTCCCGATATTTGGTGGAAGCTGGGGCCCAGAATGGCACAATGGTCGGGTCTCTTTTCTCTCCCTCACCCCCACCCTCAGCTCCTCCCTTTCCCCCCTCCCACTCTTCCTGGCCTGCATGGGAACTCGGTCTGAGCTCAACGTGACAGACAGCAGGCCTGCATGCTAATGAAGTTTGTCTCAAGTTCATTGTCAAAGCCCCCCCTTCCGCACGGCCCCCTCCCTTCCTCTCTCATACACAAATCTCCCTCCAACTTTTGTCCCACAGACCTGGAGCCACTTGAGTCTCTGCTGGCTCCCTCTCTCAGCCTCCCCCACTGCTTTCAATCTCCCCTCTCCTCACCACCTCCCCAGCCCCAGCCGGGCGGGGCTCTCTTCTCCCAAGTTGCCTTCCCAGCCACCTTCTGGCCCCTGGATCCCTAAGCTTCGAATGAGGGATTCTGAGGGCTAAGGTCAGAGTCTATAGACCTGGTCTTTCTTTCTCCACCTCCAAGTAGGGGGACTTTAGAGGGATGAGAAAAGGCAACAGACTCCCCCACTCCATGCTCCCTGCCCCCCAGTTCTCACCCTGGCCTGGTCTAGTCCCCCCATTCCAGCCCCAGCTTCCCCTCCTCCTATTCCTCCCATTATGATTATTTTGCTCTCCCCTTGATTACATCTGCTTCACTAGCTCAGAAATAAAGATCCTTTGAGACTAATTTTGCACCCCCCAACTCTCCACCCCTTCCCTCCCCCTTCCCTCTAGACCAGGGCTCCTGTTAGCTCCTTTCTCACCGGCTGGAAGACATTGAGTTCCTTGTCTCGGGAGCTGGGGGGTTGAGGGGAGGGGGTGCCAGTGGAATGGTGGGGGGGTCTCTCCAACTCCGGGACGTGTCCAGCAATCCAAACCTGTCCTTCTTTTGTTCCTACAAATCTCTTCATACTGTCACCACCCTCTGGAGTCTGCCTTTCTCCCAGTAACCAGGGGATGGGGAGGAAGGGGAGGAGGACCCTGATTCACCCCATCCCTCAATTCCAGGGAAAGGAGGGAGGGGAGAAAAAAATTTAAATTTCCCCCCTTCATTAGCCAGAAAGGAAGCAAAAGGGGATAATTATAATTAAGAGCAGACAGCTGTGGATTGCCTTTTATGTTCCTCCAAGCTTCCTCCTCACTCTGCCACCATCGCCCAAAAATCTGCACAACCCCCTGCGCATCTTCCCCCCGGTTTCCTGCAAGAGTGGGGAGCCTGTTAGGAGACTAAGGCATGAGGTACAGATGTGGGGACAGGGACTCCACTTGCTCTCCCGGAGAAAGCAGCTTCTGAAACATCTCAACAGGCCCAGGAGACAGGGGCTTCCTCTTCCTATCCCCAACCCATAGCCCAAAGTGAGGGCCTGCAGGAGGGGGGGGAGCATTTAGGTGATAATAACTAATTCAATAATTTTGGGAAATCTTTGATTTTCCTAAAAATAGCCATAACATTCATAATGAAACTAATACTAAGAATTAAATATAACCCAGAATATTTTCTCATTCAGGCATCTCTTGCCTCCTCCCTTGGAGATGCCTCAAAACACAGGAGGGGTAGCTGGAAGTCAGGAGAGCTGGGATCTGCCAGGGAGTGTGTGCTAACAAAGACAGGCTCATAGGTTTAGATTACACATAAAATGCACACATGTACATACATACACTGTATGATTTGGGGGGTGGTGTCGCTAGGCCTAGCTCTGCTATCCTATATATTTATAGAACTTGATCATAGGCCAGAACAGCAGGGTAATTATAGCATTATTAGCATATATGCAAATCAGGTAACCTATATACGCTGAATGGAGGCAGATTATTATTTATTTCTCTCCCCCTTTCTCCTTCCCTGGTATCAGCTCTGGCTCCTCGGAGCTGCACACCAGCAATTATCTGACATTATAAGAGGGGGCTGTAGCCCTGGAGGAGGGGGCTGAGGGGAGTAGAACAGGAAAAAAAACCTAGGGGCGGGAGAGTTTTATCTCATTTTACTCAATGTTATTCTGGGAAGAGTGGGGAGGAGCTCAGTGAGAAGCCTTTGAATTAACAAAGGCTAATTCAAGGTGGGGGGAGTAGGCAGGAGGGGAGAGACAGAGACCTGAAAACAGAGACAGATGAAGCCAGGAAAGCTTTGAAGCAATGGCAGAGACTGAGAGAGACAGCCACAGCTCACAGAGAGTGAGGGAGCCGGAGCCAGAGTTGCAAACTCACATAGAATAAGGCACAAATATTCCAGATGTGGCTAGAAAACAAGGATCTGTTTACGTGGAGGTAGGAGGGATGCCCTCTCCAGCCAGGTTGGCTAGACTTGGGGCCAGCATGGGGGTCCAGGCCCGCCCACCCCCTGTTGACTTGGGGGCCAAGTCTGAGTCTTAATCCAGAGCCCATCCCACATTATCAAATCCTTTCCCTTCTTCCACCACCTAGAAAATGGTCTTGGGACCCCAAGCAGTGGTTTCTGGTGTATTCATTCATTCCAACCAATACATGATAAGCACAAATCACACGGACAAGGTCCATCTCCAGACCCTCCTTTCTCCCAATGAGATGGAATTGGAGCCCCTCCTCTTCCTGTAGGTTTGTGCTATAGTAGGCAGCTTTAGTGTCAGGCTTTCCACCCAGCTCTCCAGCATGGGGGGGCCTCGGTCTCCAGGGAGTCGCAACACTGCCTCCCTTTTCATACTCCATCCCTCTCTTACTCAGATATTATTTATACCGACTCTGTGGTTGGGAAGTTGGGATCTTTATGGTTCATACTGATTTTCCTCCACATCGTTCCAGGAACTTGCCTGCTGAGTTGGGCACTTCTTCCTTTGCCTGGCTGCGTAGGATTCTGCTGGCCCTTGGTGACCATGGGGCAGTGACTGGGATTCCAGAGCTGCACCATATTCTTCCTTCCACTCCACTTGGATCCAACCTCCAGGTGGATTAAAGGAGTTTTCCTAAACCCTTTTTATGTCCTAGAGACAGTATCTCTGTCAAGTTTCAGATGTCTCTCTCCAGGTCCCTGCTTGCAAAGTAGCTATCTAGCTATCTCTGTCTCAAAAAAGGCTTTGCCCACCTGAGGCAAACTCCAAAGAAGACAATATTGGGGAGAGGTAGGATTATCAAAACTGTGGGGGGTCCCTGGAGTGGTATAATGAACAAGCTTCCCTGAGAGACAGACACTCAAAGAGACAGCAGTCAAAAGACTAAAAGGAAACAAAACTTCCAGGTTGTACTTAAATTTTTATGCAAAAATGAAAATTTGCTGTCATGTATATTCATATAGACCAGCAAGGTGCATGGGCTTTATCATCAATGGTCCCTGCACTATGGCATGCATTTGTATTTATATTTGCTCCGGGATCTGGCTGTGTCTCCTTCTTTGTGGCTGAGTAGTACAGAACAGTAAAAGGGCTGAAGAGGCAGTGAGAGAAAGACAAACTGGGCAGAGAAAGAAACCAAGAGGGGTAGAGACCTGGAAAGGGGCTACTGAGACCTAAAGGAGAAAAAGAGAAATGTGCTGAGAGGCACCAGAAACTGGGTCAAGGATAGGGTAGATGAAGAGAGTGACAGCCAGCCCGGGGGCCAGGCTTTCCATTCTCCCTCCCATGTTAGAGACCTGGGATAGGGCCCTCTCGCCAGCCTGTTTCTCCCCCAGGCTCAGCGCAGAAATTGGCAAGTAGATTTGCAACTTCACCAGGCGCATTGCTCTGCACTTATGACAGTATAATAATCTGGAGTCATTTGGACAATGGATGGACCCCTTCGGGTCTGTCCCACAGAGACCCATCTCCACACAGCCCAGCATTCTAGGAGGGGGACTCACCAGCCTTTCTCTTCTGACCTACGCGCTTTCCTACCTGTAACTCTGCTGTACAATAATTAAGCTCCAAACCTGTGGGGCTCTGTGTGTGCACATAAATATCTTTTAACCTCATCTTCTCTCCTACAAAATTCATCTCCCTGGCAATCCAGTTGGCCATCTGTGCCCACACATTGCCAGCCTCTTTCCAGGCTCGGTTGTCAGGACCTCTCTGTGTGTGCCTTGAGCAGGTCTGTGTCTCTCCCCAGCACGGTCTGTGCGGCACTGATTCCTGTCTGCAGGCAGGCTCCGTCGTCATCCGGGCAGGTCTGATCACCATTTTCACTGCTGTGGCCAAGAACACCTTCCAGATCTTCTGGGCATGCAGAGTTCCCCCGTAAAGCTGCCTAAATTCTCCCTTTTGGCAGCTTGATTATATATCAGAATCATATGGTTCTTCCATAATCCAGCCTCAGCACAGAGCTCCCATGGCACCAAACAATCCCCTCTGCCCTGGAAAGAAGACTAGAGGCCACCAGGGACGCATGGGCTAGTATGCCAGCTTGATAACCATACTCGTAAGCTGCAAAGAGATTTTCTGCTTTACATCTTCCTAGGTGTATATTGGTAGCTATATTTGTACATACATGTTACTTTTATTCCTAGAACCATATACATCTCTTCTGCTTGTTTTCACATAAATAATGGTCTCTATGTAGGCACCTGTCCAAACACTAGCACTGTGCGTGATCCATGTAGCCCAGAATACATACTGGCACATGTATTGCATGCCTGCCTTATACTATACCACGGTGCCATTTCTTGGTGCAGTGCGGTTTCTGCCTGCTTCACATGGGGTTCTCTAGGTCCGATGCTCATTTCTAGGGCTAGAGCTCTCCAATTTTGGCTGCAGTACTCAGCTAAACAAGCAGCCAGTGTTGGAGCCCTCAAAACCTCAGGCCAGGCAAAGGTACTGAAATCCGGGTGGCTGTGTATATGCCAGGCTACTGCTGAGCCAGCTGGATGAGCAGGCAGGTCCCTGTCCTGCTGCTGGGTACTCTCCTCAGTCACCACTGTGATGGGCTGAGTTAGCGTTTGAAATAGCCCCGGAAGCTTAGTGTGTGCAAGTAGGTTTACGTGTTTCTGTGTCGTGTCTATCTGCAGTGTGCGATCGTATGCTCTGGTTGGTGTGTGTCCCATGATCATGTATACGTCTACACTGTGTGAGTGTTGTGTGTGTGTGGTTTGGGGCTGTGCGTGTGACATTTGTTGGTCTCGGTGTGTGCTGCGTGTACGCGTGCCCTTGAGTTGGCTTGAGGCTTGCGGGTAATTCCGTGGGCGCCTGGACGGTGGTTGCAGGCCCCTGAGTTCCATTGTGTGCCGGCCTGTGGCTTCTGCGTATGAACTGCGATCTGGCTATCTGCCTGCCCCTGGGCCAGGCCAAGGCCAGGCCAGAGACGCCGGGAGGGTCCCCGCCCGCGCCCCTGCCTTGTCTCGGCACTCCCACGGGCGACAGCAGCTCGGGCTCCCGCTTTCGACAAAGTTCCAGCTCCGCAGCCGCAGCGGCGCGGGCGCGGACTCGCGGGGCGGCTCCAAGGGGGCTCCGGGCCGAAGGGCGAGACGTGCAGGGGGCACTCGCTCCCTCTCCCGGGCCAACCACCGCGCACGCTGCCCGATGCAAGAGCTGCGTCGCCACGGGCGCGTGGAAAAGGGAAGGAAATGAAGGCACGAGAAGAGCCGAGACAAGAAGTCAGCAAAGAAAGAGAAGAGAATCAATCGGATACAGATAAAAAGGAAAAACGAAACCTAATTGCAAATAAATAAACGTTAAAGAAAGGGATAAAATAACGCCTAATGAAATAAAAAAGAAACATACCAAAGACATGAAAGGTGTTAAACTAAATGATAGAAAAGGCAAGGAAAAAAATGAAAAAGAAAAGGCTCGGAGGAGTCCGCAGGGAAGGGGGCCCGGACGGGGCGATGCGGCGTCTGGGAACCTCCTGCGCTCGCCGCCCGCGGCCGGGACCCGGCTCCGGCGAAGAGCCCCGCCCGACCGTCTGACAGCTCCCGCCCCACAGTTAGCAGCGGGACACCAGGGACCTGAGCACAGAGGGCCACCGCTGCCCCCCACCTCCGCCGCTGGACCCATCCCCGGGGGAAATAAAACCAACAATGAGCCTCCAACCCGACACGTTCCAGCGTCAGTGCTCCCTAGGCTTCGTGTTCTTGGCCGAGAGGCCCTGTAGACGCTGTGCCCGGGTTCGCGGCGCCAGGCGGAGCCCCGGGACGGCCCGGGCGGCAGACAGCGCGGGGTACTGCAGCGCGCGGCCCGCATCTCCGCCCGCCGCTCGGCCCCGGCCCGGCGCGAAGCGGCAGCATCCCTCCCCGCGCACGCTGCACGCGGCAATCCCGGACTGCGGTGCCGGGCAGGGGGCTGAATGATGAAGAACCGGGAGAAGCCGGGTGAGAGAGGCAGAGACAGGAACAGAGGCGCAGAGACCCAGAGTTACACAGAGAGAGGCCGAGAATAGAGGAGGACTACGAGCCAGACGGACAAGGGAGGAAGAGAGGCCAGAGAGAAGGGAAAATACACACAAATGAAGGGGAAAAGAGAGATGAAGAAGGGCGGTGAAAGAGGCAGCCACGACCCCTCGGGGAGTTTGGCCAGAGGCACAAAAACGTCCCCTCCCCCGCGTGGCTGCTGGGAGCCGGTCTCCTCTCTTCTTTCCGAGCTGTGAAATGCAGTCCCGAGACGCTACGTTCCCAGGAGCGGACAGGGCCGGGATCCAAAGATGCCAGGAGTAGGCAAAGGGGATGCAGCTGCTGCGGGGCAAGGGAGAAGCTGCAACATTGCAGGGCACAGGGAAGGTGCCTCAGAGAAGGACCCCGCAAGCAGAACTCCGGATCCGGGCGCACAGTCGCTTCTGGGATCACATCCAGGGGGAAACTGGCTCGGTCCGGAGCTCACCCTTCTTTATAAAACGCCTGGGTGACTTCAGTTTCCGGGACATCGAACAAATACCTCCCTCGACCTCCCTGCCCACATCCTCCCATCCGTGGACAGGTGAGGAAAGGGCTGCTATGATCAGCTATGTGGCCTTGGCCAAGTCACTTCCTCCACCCCTTTGCTCCTTTATAAAAGGAGGGTCTGGGATTGGAAGCCATCAAAGCCCTTCCAGTGGAAAGGTGTTTAGAGCTGGGAATGCACGGGACTTGTGAGCCAGTCCAAATGAGACCAGCTCCGATTTGGTGGATCAGTCTAGCTCATCCCAGAACATTTTAGACCTCGTCAATAAACATGCTGTGTATAAATTTGTGGCTGGGTGTGGGCCAAGCTGAGAGAAAGACATCAGCTGTGGGAGTGGGAGGCAGGAATGGGCTGCTTTTGTGGGTGAAGCCCAGGAGAACAGGCAACAAGAGGGCTTCCCAGGAGAGCCCCTGCCCTGAGGTGCATAACCAGAAAGGGTGCTCCAGGAAGAAGAGGATGGCATAAAGGCCATGCAGCTTGGTGGAGGGTGCAGATGTTGGGAAGAGCGTGGTCTGAGATGGCAGTCCCACTTCTTAGCTGGCTGTGTGACTCTAAGCCAATTACCTAAATTCTCCCAGCCTCTTTCCGAACAGGTAAAATGCAAGAGAGGAAACCAGCTTTCCTGGGTCATGGTAAGAACTCAGTGAATTCATGTGCCTACTGTCTGACTGCTTGCCTCTTTGTAGACAAGAAATAGTAGCTTTTCTTCCAATTCAGGAATGTCATGTTAACTTTTTGATTTTCCTGTTTGAGGGTGCAGGGAGGGGCTGGCGGGGAGGTGGAGAAAGGCTGTAGCTTCCTGCCTCTCCACTCTTGCCTTCCTGCGTTAACCAATTTCTGAACCTCCGTGTCAGCCTCAAATTATGTCAAATACATACGTACATACCATAAAGTGTTGCTCTTTTTAGAAATAACACTAAAATAAAACATCCGTCAATTCATCGAAATAGCCTGCAGTAAAATACTGTGAAATTCCTCCTGGAACCTCCACCAGGTACCTGCTGCATCTTTTACAGTAAAAGCTAATACACTCAAAAGTGTTGGAAATTCTATCTGGAACTGAGTAAATTTGTTTGTACTGCCTTTCTGTCTGTCCATCCCCCACTTTATTTATTTCTGTATTTATTTTCAGAGACTTGTAGAGATTCTGTGTATGGAAAAATATATATTTTGATTGTGTTTTGGTTTTTAATACTCCAAGTTAAATGTGTAAATCCAATACAATTCTAATCAGATGCCTGTTCAAGAATGGCTGTGACAATAAAGCTTTGAAAGTGACAAATGCTGAAATGAATAAACAAAATGTTGCACAGTAAAGGAAAAATGTAGGCATATTTATCAACATGAATAGATTTCCTAGTACAATGTTGGGTGAAAAAGTTAAAAGTTGAACGAGAGAAATAACACTATTCCGTTTATACAGATTAAAAACACATGAAATAGACATATATAGTATTCATAGTATGTTCGCGTATTTGGGAAAGAAACAGAGAGTCAAAGAAAGAAAATGCATGAGAGAGAGAGTGTGTGTGTGTGTCTGAGTGTGTGTGCGTGTGTCTGTGTGTGTGTGTGCGCGTGTGTCTGTGTGTGTGCACCAATGTGACTGCAGGAAGCATAGGCCGACGGAACATAAGTCTTTGCGTGGAGGATGGCAGACTGAAGGGGAAGAAGCCATGAACTAAGAGTCAAAAAAAGTGAAATTTCAGTCCTCCTCTGTCACTTATTAAACTGGGTGACCTTAGGCATGTTACTGACCCCTTGATAAACTTGTTTTCCAATCATTCTTTTTTTTTTCTTTTTTTCTTTTTTTTAGAGATAGGGTCTCCCTCTGTCACCCAGGCTGGAGAGCGGTGGTGCGATCATATCTCACTGTAATCTCAAACTCTTGGGCTCAGGGGATCCTCCCACCTCAGCCTCCCCAGTAGCTGGGACTACAGGTGCACCACCATGCTCAGCTAATTTTTCTATTCTTTGTGGGGGGAGGGTGGCACCCTGGGCTTGGGGCTGGATATCTCGCTATATTGCCCAGGCTGGTCTTAACCTCCTGGCCTCAAGAAATCCTCTGGCCTCAGCCTCCCTAAACGCTCAGCTTACAGGTGATTACAGGCGTGAGCCACCACACCTGGCCGGTTTTCCAATCTGTCTCGAATGCCCTCCTCACTCAGTTGTTATGAAATCCAAATTATATTCTCTACATCAAAGTTTCTTTATAAACTACAAGGCGCCACGTGAATGCAAGTTTTCACATGTACTGCAAATAACTTATGTGACTCAACCTACATCAATGCCTCTTACCGCGCCACTTTTCATACTGAACGGGTCTCCCACATGCCTCATCTCAGTGGCCCAGAGATCCAGATGGAGGGGGTCCTAGGCCTGGAGGCGCTTGGGCTCTGGGGATAGAGGTGAGCTGAGAGTGCGGAGGGTTGGGCAGAGGGTTCATTATCACCTTATTTCCCCTTTCGCATTTCTCCCCCTCCCAATCCCTCCCCTCCCCAAGCAGTTTGTCCCTTCCCCCCTCCTGGCTCTTTCTCTGCCTGGCCGTGAAGTATGTGGCGAATGGAGGGGGTCCTCCTGGGCTACAGAGTTGGAGGTGAGTGGGTGGGAAACAGACTGAAATTGCAGTGGGAGGGATATAATTTGGATTCTAAGAAGAATCTTCTGACTTTCCAAGGCAAGAGACCCAGTATCATTCTCTCCGCAGAGAAGAGTCCCCTGAACACCCTGGGAATGAAAAGGGGTGGGGGATGATAGTGAAGACACCCAGCACACCCAAAAGAGGGGGAGGAGAAAAAGGAGAAAAAAGAGGCTCTGAGAGGGCACAGAGAGAATTCTTATTTCTGTGCTTTCTCAAGAGGAGAGAGGCTTGCATCACGCAGCTAACGAACCTCTTCCCAAATTCTCCGTGCGGGATTTGGCTGCTCCCAGAGGGGGGTCTTTTCTAACAAGGTGCCCCCGGGCTCTGCCCCTCCCTCCCCAGGAGCTGAAGCCGCCAAAGGTTCGTGGAATATAATGGATCATTTTCCAATTTACCAGGGTCTTAGAGATTACGCCGCTAATCCCATCAAAGACCATCTGCTTACATTGTCCCTCCTGAGCCAAAATAAATAGATCCTTTACTCCCTCCACTTCAACTCCTCTGGGGTATTGTAGCAGGAGAAAGTTCGACAAGGCCCATCCCATTTCCCCCTCCCTCCTGCTGGGGCCTGGACAGAAAAGGAGAAAACAAACTTAGCTTGTCTGAGGTGTGAAAGGTCACTTACGCTCGTGACCTGTATTATTCTCGGGAGCCTGCGACGATGGGAATGGGGAGAGGGGCGGGCCTGGGGCTCTGGGGGTCTCTCAGGATCAGCCCCCTGCAGAGGTATGTGGGACAGGCTGTTCTGTGCCCCACTGTCCTGCTGTCTCTGCTCTGAGGCCACCTTAGCCCCAGCCCATTTTTGGTCTCTTTCTAGTCTTTTTGAGTTTCTCCCACCTGTGATTGTTGGGAAATAATTATTGAAATCTAACTTTCATCCCTCCCTTGGCAGAACTGTGGGAAAAAGGACATGAAAATCCATATCAACACTAATTTGATTCCTTCTAAAAGTCATTTGTTCTATACTATAAGCTTTTTACATTTATTCTTATTTGTTCTTACTCTGTTGCCGAAAGGGGCCTTGAAAATGCGGAAGAGAGAGGCTCTGGGAGGGTGCCTTCTAGCCCAAGGTCTCAGTCTCGGTCTCAGGGGAAGTGGAAGACTAGAATCAGGAGTGTGTATGGGCAAATTGGCCTTCAGGAATTAGATTATGCACGTTACATATTAAAAGATGACAACTGTTATGGAAAATAAATGAGACATAACACTGTGTCAGGGCATGAGGGGCGGGGCCCCATCGAGAAAGTGGCATTTGAGCAAAGACTTAGAGGACCGAAGAGAGTTCTTCATGAGGAAGTCAGGAGAAAGGGTTCTACACGCAAGGAATATCCAATCTCTTCCCATAATTCCTGTCTCGGCTGCTTCTACCCATTTTGTCCTGCAACCATCATCGTTACCTGTTTTCTGACCTGCTCGAGAATCTAAAAGGGCTCCTGGCAACCTGTCTTATCCTCTGTAGGACAATCTGTAGAGGCAGGTCTCCCCAGCTTAGCCATACAACTGCCTACTTGGGGTGACTCTGCCGGAGACACAACTGGTCTCCAGCAGGAACACATGCTTTACTTCAGAAAGGCGGCACAGGGTGACAGGAACAATACAGGCATCAGAATCAGGAAGATCTCAGTTTGAATCAATCCTAGCTCTGCTGCTTAGGAGCTATATGATCCTGGGTATGGCTCCTCAACTCTCTGACTCTCCATTTCCTCATCTGTGAAACAGAGATCATGCCTACTCATAGGACTGCTGTGAAAATGGAATGAGATAATGCACAGTTCCTGGTGGGTGCTCTGTGCAAACACTGTGCAAGACAGAGCAGAGAATGAGCTCCATAACCATAGAGAAGTTGGAAAGAATTCACTTAAGAAATTTATCAGGGATGTGTAAGGCATTTCATTTAGAGACAAAACAGGAATTTCCCAGTTACAATATTTGTTCATTTGAAAGTGTTTGCTGGATACCCCTATGTACAAGACACTATGGGACATAAGGGCCAGAATATGACATATGGCCTGGTTAAAGAGCAAACACAAGGACACAAAATACTGCTCAGAAAATATAGATAGAAATTCTATGAAGAGAGAAAGAGATCACATTCAATTGGGATAATGTTGAATCAGGAAAGGTTTCATTAAAGCAGTGGCATGAGCTGGATGGATAGGACCCAAACACACAGAGTGTGGAACAAAGTAGAGAATGTGAGAGACTGTGCTTTTCGCAAAGACCTGAACATGTAGGTAACCATAAGCTCACTATGCGCCAACAGTGTGATGTAACTGCTAAAAGCTAAAGTGGTCTTTGGCTCCATGAGGGGAAGAATCACACCCAGATCAAGAAAGATGAAGTGTTAGTGTACTTGGAACTGGTTCCATCTGAAGTGAGATACTGAATGCAAGAGAGCATTGAGAGGAGGACTAACCAGAACAACGGGGGGACTCTGCCTATACGGGCGTGTGGCCACAGGCAGGTGACTTCCCCTCTCTCATCTTCGTTTTCCTTATTAGTAAAATGAGAATTATATTTATTGCACAGGGTTCATAGTGAGGTTAAACAAGATTATATGAAAATACCTACTAAAATGCCTGGCACGTGGGAAATACTTCAAATGATTCTTGAAAAAGAAGTCATCATAAGTGAAGAATTATGAATGAAAAAACTGATCCTGAAGACATGGTATCTGTCTTTAACTATTTAATGGGCCATCTGTGTAGAACAGGGGTGGATTTATTTAATGGTATAGGAAAAGAATCAGTGAGTAGAAATGAGAAAGAAGCAGATGAGGGCTTGGCATAAAGAAGAATGTACAAATGGTCAGAAAAGACTAAATACAGAGAATGTTTGGTCAAGAATGGCAACCCATTCTTGGTAATATAGACCTAGATACAGAAGAAGTCCTTTCTGTTTTGGGTAAATGGACTAGCTGGTTTCTAATGCCATTCTTTCCAATGCCAAAATTCTAATACAGAGCAGTGGCTATGTCAACTTAAATTAAAAATTGTAAGGTTTCTGAAGGCAGTGATCACGCCCATGTGGTTCATTTCTCTATTAACTGCCCAGAATAGTGTCAGGCATATAATAGACATTTGATAAATATATTTGTTGAATGAATGAATGAATAGAATAAGACAATGCATGTCAAAGTCTTTGTAAACTGTAGAAGACTGCAGATAGTTATAAGTAGCAATGATAATCGTTGATGTTTATTGAGTGTTCTGTTTCAAGTATTTTATATGCATTATTATAAAGACAGTTAAGTGTTACAAGAATTCAGTGAGAGGAAAAACATACTGCTCACTAGTTCTTCTTTCCACAATGGGAACAAGTGAGGTCTGAAGGAAACAGGAGAGACCATGGAATCACAACCCACAGAAGAGAGAAAGGACGGAGGATAAAATGGTGGTCTTGGTTTTATTGTGCTAAAGGAAATTAATTGGGAGGGGCATGGCTGGGCTGCATATCCATGGAGGATTGCTAAAAAAGAACACTGAACAGAGCAACAGTAGTAATGGAAGTGATGCAGAAAGGGGGATGTTGTCTTAGAATTATAAAACCCAAGCAGAGAGAAGCTAAGGAGAAGGTGGCATCTTTCCACTGGCACTATGTTCATGACACAGAAGGCTTGCATTATAGCGGCCAACGTGGCATAATCAACTCCCTGTAGCTGCTACTACAACAGTAGCTTTTTAGGGCTTCCCGGCTGAGACAGAATTTACTCAAAGGCCCTTGGCTTTTGGCAGAGCCTTCTTTTCTCTATCAAAGAACCAATACTTGATGGAAAGATAAAATGAAGAGTTTCCATTAGCTCCATGGCCTGATTTCTGCTTTGCTTTTGCTTTTCTAAGAAAGGCTATGATCTCTCCCTCTCTCCATAAAGAAATTGGAGTACGGGAGCTGAGGAGTCCTGAGGAAGAAATGGGTGAGGCAGTAAATTCCCCAGGGTACTATTATTTGATTAAAAAAAAAATCTTGTCACCAGTTCTTTCCTCAATCAGTCTAGACTGGGGAGCCCTATATAAATGCCTCTTTACTCTAATCCAAAATTTTCATAGAGCATTTCAATATTTCCCTTTCGTATACCCTTTGAGTGCTGGAGAACTCTAATTCCAGGGGCTATCTGAAAAGAAATCTTAGGTAACATGTGTTTGGCTCCCCCCAAGTTTTCTCTTCCCTGCCTGCTTCAATGTCTTTACCACTGAAGACAGTGTCATCATTTGAAAGAACACATGTAGAAAGGGAAAGGGTGCTTCAAGTCGGGGGAATACAGATAGGGTGCCCCTTCTAGGGCAGTCCCTAGATGGGAAGAAGCGCTCATCTCTTGGTTTGTTGCCTTGTGCTGCCACCTAGTGTCCCAAGACCTTAAAATACCATTCCCGTATTTCATTCTCATGTTCACGCATTCAGATTCATTTTTTCATTCTTTTATTCACAAATTCATTCCAGCTTTCACCAAAAATATATTAAGCCTTCCCTCTGGCCAACTATGAGGCAAGTTTCCCCAATCCTTCACTTGTTTCTAGGAATCCCTGCTGTCGTGCTGCTCTGGACAGTCCCTTCTCCTTTTCTGTGAAGAGACTCCAGTCTTTCTCCTCTAAATATTCCAGGTAAATTTAATTCCAACCCCTCTTGCTATGGTTCACACTCATTCCCTTATGTTAGCAGAAGCGGAGACTAGGTGCCTTATAAACTCTTCCTAACAACGAATTTCCAGCCCAAGGCGCAGGATTGATGGGAGTGTCCAACGAGCAGACAGCAGGAGGGAGAAATGACACAGTGTGAGATCAGATAAAGGCGTAACCAACTTGGCACTTTACGGCTAATAAAGAGTGTTAATATACATCAGGACATTTAATTTTTACAGCACCCTATTGAGGCTCACAGGGCAGGTATTAGTTTCCCCATTTCACAGATGAGGGAACTGAGGCTAAAGAAAGCAAGTGACTGACTGACAGGGATACAGTGGCAAAGCTGGGTGAGTCACAGGTCTCCTGGCTCCCATGCAGGGCCTGGGCTGTCCAACAGAAGAGAATGGAAACCTAGAACCAGAAAGCTCCATGTATGCTGGGAGGAGGAGCAGACAGGGATGCCAGGGGTGTCGTAACAAAACAGCGCATTACAAGCAGTGTGCGTCAGAGGGGAGTGGATGTGGCCAAAAGAGTGAGGAGGGCTTTTTCCTGCCTGAGAGTCCGGACCCCTTCTGTGGCACAAATGCTCCTCCTAGTGGCTATGCTGGGTTATGGCAGTGTCCTCCTCTGCACAGGAGGTGAGAGGAGAGGAAAGGAAGGAGGGAGAGGAGGGCTGGAGGGGCTGAGCTGGGCTGGAAAGAGAGACCAGAAAGTAGCGTCATTTAATTTGCACTGATGGGGATTTCCAGAAAGGCAGGCACATTCGTACTGAAGTATAAATAGATTAAACCCAGTCTGAATGTATTTTATTTATTCCTACTAGTATTATGATACCTAAGATTTATTAAGCTCTTTACTAGGTACTGTTTTAAGTGCTTTACTTGCATTCTATTTAACCTCCACAACTTTATGAAGCACTCATGGCGACTCTGAGAGGTTAAGCCATGTGTGCCCAGTCACACAAACAGTAAGAGGTAGAGCCAAGGCTTGAACCCAGATCCATCAGACTGCAAAGCCGGGAACACACTCCCTCTACCCAACACTCAATAGAGAACCGACTGTGTTAAACTGAGCAACGTTTATTTAGGTCACAATCCAATGAACAAAAAAATAGTCTCTTTTCTTAGGGGGTCTCCATGATCTATTCCTGCTTCTGGCAATGACTCCCTCCTACAAGGCAATTTAGTTCAGAAACACAACAGCTCACCTGACAAAAGCCTGGAATGCGGAAGTTGAAGGATTAGCAAGAAGGGACCAAATGTTTATTTGATTAGTTCAAATCAGTCAAACTAAAATTTATGTGTTGTACACGCCTACTTTGGACACTGCCTAGTGGGGGAGATAATGCTGGAAAGACAAAGATACCTCAGAAACAGTCCAACTCTTCTGAGAACATAAAAGACTAGTGGGGGAGGCAAATATATACGAAAATATTTCTGAAATGAGGAAAAATATGAAGTTAAAAATGGCAAAAATACTAACGGTGGGGGTTGGAAAAGGTAGACCTTAAGGAATCCCTGGAGGATTTGAAAGGGTTTTCTGGAGGAGGTGGCTTCTGAACTGGGCTTTAAGTGTGGGTAGGATTTCAACAGACACATATTGGGGGTTAAATAGGGAAGAAAGGGAATTAAAGAGGGAAGCAACAACAAGAGCAAAGACTTGTGGGAGATGGCTACACGGCATGTTGAAAGCTCATGTTCTCAGCTAGATGGAATGTAAGGTCCACCAAGGGCATAGGTAGGAGAAAAGGCTGGCATTAGAGGGTGGGGAGCCCAGGATACCACGCTAAAGGGTTAGAACCTCTTTCAGCAACAGGAGCCATGTAGGATTTTTTACTTGCAAGAAGTGATATTTAGGCAGGGCGCGGTGGCTCAAGCCCGTAATCCTAGCACTCTGGGAGGCTGGGAGGCCGAGGCGGGTGGATTGCTCAAGGTCAGGAGTTCAAGACCAGCCTGAGCAAGAGTGAGACCCCCGTCTCTACTACAAAATAGAAAGAAAGTATCCGGACAACTAAAAATATATAGAGAAAAAATTAGCCGGGCATGGTGGCGCATGCCTGTAGTCCCAGCTACTTGGGAGGCTGAGGCAGGAGGATTGCTTGAGCTCAGGAGTTTGAGGTTGCTATGAGCTAGGCTGACGCCACGGCACTCTAGGCCGGACAACAGAGCCAGATTCTGTCTCAAAAAAAAAAAAAAAAAAAGAAGTGATATTTAAAACTATGTTTTAGAATGAAATCTGTCAGCTGAAGGAGGTTTACTAATTTCCAGGCTAAAGAACAGTGATGCTGACCTAAGGATTTGGTGGTGGGCAGATAAAGAGGGGGCAGATGTATAGTGAACACGCAGAAATACAGGGGCCCTGGAAACTGGCTAGATGTGGTGCCAAGGAGCAGGGAGAGACTGGTGAAACACCACACCGAGGCTTGTGCACTAACTAGACTCCCTGAATGAATACCATCATTTTCTGGTAGTTTCCTCATCTATAAAAATGGAAACAGCAAATCAGCCTTACACGATAATTGTGGGAGGATTGAATTTGATTATGTATGTAAAGCACCTGGCATATAGCAGGCACTCAATACATGGCAGCTATTATTATTATGGTTTTGAATGAACATGATGACTAGAAATGATGATGACATTGACTGAAATGGGGAACACAGTGGGAGGTGTAGGTTTTTCTCTTTGTGTGTGTGAGCAGGGACAGAGTTGGCTAACAAATTTAGTTTGAGGCCAGGCACAACTGTTCATGCCTATAATTCCAGCACTTTGGGAGATGAAGCAGGAGGACTGTTTGAGGCCAGGAGTTCCAACCCAGCGTGGGCAATAGAGTAAGATCCCGTTTCTACAAAAATAGAACAATAAAAAAAAATTAGGCCTTTTTTTTTTTGTCGTGACAAGGGGTCTGTTTGTCATCTATGGTGAATGTATCTTGTTCTCACTCTGTAAACCTGTATCTTGTTCTTGCTCTATAATCCTATCTTTCTCTCCTCAATAAACCTCATTTTCATGTTTAAAAAAAAAACAGCCTGTAGTCCCAGCTGCTTGGGAGGCTGAAGTGGGAAGATTGTTCGAGCCCAGGAGTTTGAGGTTACAGTGAGCTGTGATCATGCCACTGCACTCCAGTCTCGGTAACAGTGGGAGACCCTGTCTCTAAAAAAAAAAAAAAAATTAGTTTGGGACTTGTGGAATTTGAGGAATCACATCCAGGTAGAGCTGTCTAACAGGCAACTATATAATTTGGGTCTGGAATTCAATTTGGGCTATGAATCATCAATATAAGAGAGATACTTGAAGCCACAGAAGCAGGTAAGAAGACCCAGAGAGAGGAAAGAGAGAGGAGAGATGAGGGCTGAGACACACCAACATTTACAGGGCACGCAGAATCACAGCTCTCGCTGAGAGAGGAGAATCAGGAGAGGGCAGAATCATGCAGCCAGGAGAAGATAGTCTCGGGATGGAGGGCACGGTCCTGCATCACAGGCGAAGAGGTGAAGAACAAGGCTTTTGACAGGGCTTTGAAGTTGCTTGGGACTTTGAAGGCTGCAATTTCAGGAGTGAGAAGCGGCTAGAACCCAGAATTCAAGGGGCTCAGAGGTAAATGAGAGTCAACAGCTACTTTTTAATTTTTCTTTGGAGAACTTTGATGGTGAAGGAAGGAGAAAAGTAGGAGTTTGAGAGGGTAAAAAGGACAATGGAATTCTTTTTCTTTTTTCTTGTATAGAAGAGATTTAAGTATTTTATTGGCAGGGAGAAGAAATCAATACTCTATTAATGGGAGATAGTAATGACATAAAAGATGTAGGGGAGGAGGGAAGGACAAGAGTGTTTTGGAGGGTCAGCCTTAACAAGGCGGGGGGCAGGGAACATCTGAGGCAGAAATTTCGGAAGAGAGAGAGATAGGGTAAGACACGAAAGAGTCACAAAAAAATTATTTTGGAAGCTCACACAGGATGGCCTAGAAACCATTGTGAGCAAGAGCAGGAAAAGTGGGCTTAGAGGCATAAGACAAAGTGCAGAAGATTGAGAATTAACCCTATGGGAAATTGGTGTTGCTTCCCTCTCTCTCTTTCAAGTAAACTGTGTGTCCCAGGGGAGCTGTGAGGGTACTCGGAAGGGAATGATGAAGGATTTAGGGGAAAGATGTGGCTGTGAGTCGGAGGGTCAGATGTAACCTACTACAGCAGCAAAAAATTACAAGTGATAATATCCAATATTGGCAAAACTACAGGCAAATGAACATTATCATATACTGCTGGTATAATTTTTCTGGAAGGTCAATTTGACAAAATGTATTAAAATCTTTTCAAATGTGCATACTCCTTGGCCCTCCATTTTCAGTTCTAAGTATTCAATCTAAGGAAATAAAAGATACGTACAGATATGTTCAGTGCTACTTGTAATAGCAACAACAACGACAAAAAGAAACAAACAACATTTTCAATAAGGCAATAGAATATAGTACGTGACTAGAAGATAATACTATCAGCCACTAAAAAAAATGTACAGAAAGTATTTACTGACATGATCAAATGATCATGACATTAGTAAGTGAAAAAGAAATATAGACATGTTCCTATTCTTTTAAATACTTATCTACACACACACACACGCACACACACACACACATGCACACACATTTAGAGAGAGGGAGGAGTGAGGGAGAGAAAAAGAGAGGGATCTGGCTTGAGCAGCTAGGGAAGTAGTGTGACCATTAGCCAGGACAAGGAATTTAGGAGAAATTAACAGTGTAGGTGCTGAAGATATTTTCTGCTCAGTTTGCCCTGTGAACTATCCTGGGGATAGGTCACACAGGTGGCTGGACACATAGGTCTGAAGCTCGAGAGAGATTCAGACTATCGACACAGATTGGGAGTCATCAGCATTTAGGGGTTGCTTAAACTTCAGGAGTAGATGACACTGCACTGAAAAGGAGTGAGGAAAAGAGGGCTGCCAAAGACAGACACCCCCCGCCACCGCCACCTCAGGAAGCAATACTACTTACAAGATGGGCAAAAGGAGTGCACACAGCAAAGAATAATGTCCGTGACACTGCTAGCAATCACAGTTCTACTACCACACCCTGGTACCGGAAACATGTAACCTTGTTTCCACCTTGTTGATAAAATGCACAGGCGCTCTCCTCCATTACCTTCCCATTCTCAAGGAGGGGGGAATTATGTGTGTAATTATGTGTGTAATTATGACTTGGGCCTTTAACCCTTTACTTCAGGAGACTTCTCACCTCCTTGTAAAGCCAACCAATCCCTTCCATCAGCTGATTTCTCAGTTCTCTCCTATCACCTCTGATGGTGCACTCTCAAGTACACCCTTTCTCAAGCATGTTCAGC
>CAUYSK010120024.1:0-16336 GCA_963575035.1 Avahi laniger
AGTAACCACTGACGTTTTACTAGTGACCCATCTCTTCCATAGAAATAGTAGGTGGCTCTGAAAAGAGCCGTTGGTTTGGGAGGCAGTGCTATCGACACCTTACTTGCCCTTCGGTTTGTGGTGACTCTCAGTCTTCTTGGGAAGCAGCACGGCCTGGATGTTGGGCAGGACACCGCCCTGAGCGATAGTGACTTTGCCCAGCAACTTGTTGAGTTCCTCGTCGTTGCGGATGGCCAACTGCAGGTGGCGAGGAATAATGCGCGTCTTCTTGTTGTCACGAGCAGCGTTGCCCGCCAGCTCCAGGATCTCGGCGGTCAGATACTCCAGCACCGCCGCCAGGTACACCGGAGCACCGGCTCCCACTCGCTCAGAGTAGTTTCCTTTGCGGAGCAAACGGTGCACACGGCCCACTGGGAACTGGAGTCCTGCCCGGGAGGAGCGGGTCTTGACTTTGGCGCGAGCCTTGCCACCTTGCTTGCCGCGTCCAGACATGATAGTAGTTGTGATTGCTGAAAACCTAGTGTGTGAGCCAAAACTGCAGTATTTATAGTCAATATTGGGCACGAAATAAAGCAATACCATTGGCTAAAGGTGCAGTTTCACTTAAACCAATGAAATTGCGATTATGAAATATGTTTATTTTGATTGGACAAAATGATACTTGACGTCATCTAAGGTCACCACCAATCACATACATGATTTTATTAATCACCTTATTTGCATAAGACATTTTGAATAAAGAGCGTAGGTCCGGCTCTGCACAACTTTTTTCCTGATTCTTTCGACCTTCTTTGCAGCTAATTTCTGTCATGCCTGAACCGGCCAAGTCAGCTTCGGCCGCAAAGAAGGGCTCCAAGAAAGCAGTGACCAAGGCGCAGAAGAAAGATGGCAAGAAGCGCAAGCGCAGCCGCAAAGAGAGCTGCTCCATCTACGTGTACAAGTGCTGAAGCAGGTCCACCCGGACACCGGCATCTCGTCCAAGGCCATGGGCATCATGAATTCCTTCGTCAATGACATCTTAGAGCGCATCGCGGGCGAGGCCTCTCGCCTGGCGCATTACAACAAGCGCTCGACCATCACCTCCAGGGAGACCCAGATGGCGGTTCGCCTGCTGTTGCCGGGAGAGCTGGCCAAGCACGCCGTGTCCGAGGGCACCAAGGCTGTCACGAAGTACACCAGCTCCAAGTGAGTCCCCAAGCCGCATAGCAATCGGTCAGTCTCTGCCCACACCCCAAAAGCTCTTTTCAGAGCCATCCACACTTTCCAAAAAGAACTGTTGCTCATTTTGTCCCTCCCTTAGAAATAGCCAAAGGCAGCATTATCCTGAGGCCTTTGATAAACGCCTTATTTATGCAAAAGATACTTTGTCGTCTTGTGTTTAAAATAAGATTATCTGCTACCAAATTTGTGTTACAAATGTCAAACACCCAAAACAGTTTTATTGTGCTTATTTCACTTAATATCCAGACTCATTTAATGCTGAGAATCCCCTTGTGAAGTTAAGTTATTAGTGCCTAGAAAATTTCAAATGACCTTTATGGTAAAAATCTTATTAACATATAAAGAAAGTAATTAGCTTGATGTTTTGCAGGTTGTACCATCATTTTCAGGCCTCCCAATAGGGAGCTCAATAAATATGTAATCCAAGTGATATGCTCTTCAGATTTTTCTTTTTAAAGTAAGTGATGGGAATGTGTTTTCTTGCTACTTCCATTTTAGGCCTAATTTGCACAAAATGACCTCAAGGTGTTGAGATAAAATGGAGGAGGAAAGAAAGAAGATAGAACCAATTTAAAGCTAGCTAGCTAATGTCTATCCTCCATAGCTAATCCAGATGCTATGCCAGCAGCTTGAATTTTTCTACTATTAATAGTTATTTTCTTTACATTTGTCCTAGGTAGATCAAAGTACTCTGCACTGCCCCAGCTCCACACCCTTTCCTATGAAGTTGTTAATTTAACATGTAACTTGATTTTGCTTTTGCTCCATGTTTCCCACTCATCTTTAATGTTTCACCGCTTTAAGGAATGGCATATCTGTTTATTATTATTTTGACACGGTCAAAATTTTTCCTGGTTAAAAGTTTAGAATGTAGGTCAGTTTCTTCTCTGAGTCAGCTACACATTTCATCTCATTCTATTTCCCCGTTACTCTTTTTTCTGTGACAAGGGGGGAAATTCTAGATAAAAAGGCAATCTTTTTGAAACACAACAGAGAAGCGCGGTCTCCCAATGTTTAGGCTGGCAGAGCCATTTTGTCTCTTTCAGGAATCAATGTGAGATACAAGTTCCAAGTGTTCTACAGACCATCAGATGGCATGATCTTAAAACCCAACACCTTTATTATTTTTCTAGGTATTAATCAATCTTTGCCCATTAAAAGACAAATGACCTTAGGCCTGTGGGAATAAAAAGCACAAAATTTGGGCCAAATTTATGACCTCAAAGAGCAAAGAACAAAGAGTTAAGGAGCTGAGTCTTCAGACAAAGCTAGTGACTGTCTTCCCTCCAGCTTCGAAAAGGTTGATGGAAATAATGTGGCATTAAGGCAGAAAATGAAGGTCAAGAGAGCCTGAGGGCAGCCATTTTGACTGATACCAGACCCTAACCACATTGAACAAAGAAGTCACCAGTATGTTGCCAGCCCAAGACCATCCAAGGATGGATGAATTATTAATACTAAGCTGTATGTCTTACAAACTGTGTTTACCTTCCTGTGACAGCAGTTTGTGATTAACTTTTATGGCCTGGCCTCAAGACAATGCTGGTCATACACAGCTATTCCTTAACGGGGTTTTTGAATGCATAAAAATGTTACCATTGCTGAATAAGGGGTCCTCCTCTTGATCAGGAAAGGACCCCTACTCTGTATGTGGAATAAGATGTATTGTCTGTTTTTGTCTCTCTCTCTCAATAAACTTTCTGTTGCTAGTTGGCTTGCTGTCTAATCCTTTTCCACATGAAGCCAAGAACCAACTTGTCGAGTTCAGGGGGTCTTTCCTCCCTTCATTGGGACAACTTCTATATCAGAAACACTTTGCAGAAATCCATTTTTTTACTAGATCAACCATGTCAATGGAAAAAAAGACCAAACTCTGTAAAGTAATTTTAAAGAGATTTACTCTGAGCCAAATTTGAGGACCATGACCCGGAGCCATGCCCAAGAGATCCTGAGCAGTGGACTCACAGAGGTTGGGTCACAGTTTGGTTTTATACATTTCAGGGAGACAGGGGTTACAGGTGAAGTCATAAATCAATATGTGGGAGACATACATTGGTTTGGCCCGAAAGGGTGGGCCATCTCGAAGCAGGGACTTATAGGTTATAGGTGGATTTAAAGATTCTTTGGCCAGTAATTGGTTAAAGACATGAAGCTTTGTCTAAAGGCTTGGAATGTTTTAACATAAGGAGCTGTTTATCAGAGATGAGCCACTGGACATAGATTTATTGTGTAAATTGAGGACCTCCAGGTTTGTCTTGCATACCTTTAGGCCTGCTAATGGGTTATAAAGGATGTCCCCAAGAAGGGAGGGGGGAATGATAAGGCATGTCTGACCTCCTTCCTCTTGGCAGACAATTTAGTTTTAGGGTATTTCTTTGGCCACGAGGGGGTCCATTTAGTGGGGGGGGAGGTGAGCCTTAAAATTTCATCTCAGTTCACAACCATTCAATCTGAAATTACTACTGTTATTGTTGCAGTGAAGAAATGGACTAATATTGGGTTCATATAGGTAGAATTACTATTTTTTGAAATATACCTTACACCTGTTCTCCACGACTATAAAGTCAATGTTGGTCCACCATCCAAGTCCTGTCTGTCCTTTAGAGCCAATCGCAAGTCTTACTTCCTTGGAAACCTTTCCTGATTATTCCAGCTTAAATTGTTTTCCTTTCTTGAAGCTTCTCCAGAGTTTTCTCCTTCCTGTTTGAACTTTTACTATACACATACACCTTGCCTATGTGTAAGCTGGGAACCTCCCTGTCTTTCCTATATCTTTGCAATTTTAGCTCCTTTAAACCCAAGAATCTCAGATACGTAATTTGTTTCTAGATGGTCTTCTATTAGCATTTAATATTTTTGTTTTGTAATATGTTTTTAACCGACATTACTGGTCTCTTTTGTGGTTGACCTATGGGACCTACACTGGTACCCAGCTTTGAAATTAGGAGGCCAGCTCCTAAAAAACATGGCCACTTCAAGAAGTCAAGATTTTGGCTCCTCTGAAACTCAATGTCTATATTTGTAAATTGGAGAAAAAAGCAATTCACAATTATATGACTGTCATGATGATTAGTGAGGATACTTTGTGAATTGGGATTGTTATATACATATAATTTTTATACATTAAAGAGAAATTTTACGTATTATTTGGCATTTGAAAGGCTTAGGACACGTTCACCTACTCATCAAACTGAACCACACAGTTCAGCCCATATAGTATTGACTGGAGTTGTTTTCCAGTTCATTTTTTCTTTCAGTAGCTACTTGATGAACACATGCTATGTGCCAAAACCCTTCCAGGTACAGAAATATTACAGTGAACTAAACAGACAAAAAGTCAAGCATTCACAGAATTTATTTTCTTTTAGGGGAAAAAACAAAAAAATACATTAAAAGAGAGTGTCAAATAATATTAAGTGTTTGGGAGATTTAAAAAAATGGGAAAGAAAGAAAAGCTTTGTATTTTTCATTTCGAATAACATAATCACAGAATGTTCATCAAGAAGGTGAAATTCAAACAAAGATGAGATGAGGAAGTAGACCTTTGGGGAAGATTATTGTAGAAAGAATAAAGAACGAACAAGTAAAGAGACCCTGAGGTATTTGGGGTGGGAGCAGTGGGAGGGAAAGATACCTGGTATTAGTCAAGGAAAAGCAAGGCAGTCAATGTGGTTGAAACTGAGGAAGGAGAGAATTAGCTAGAGGAGAGGTAACAGAGATAGAGAGCAGGCTTCCAGAATGTGTGGAACTTTATATGACATTACAATGGCTTTGGATAATGTTGCCCAATATTTCGAATTCTTAGTATTATAGCTGTAGAAAGCTGTGGGTTTTTATGTGATCAGCTGTACTTATCTCAACCCCAATCCTGATTTTATGGGGACAATATACAAGGCATTCCATGTATACATGTCATTTTACTTCTTTGCTTAAACTTCACAGAAAGAATAGAGAAAAGGAGAATTCCCAGCTTCAGTCAGGACAACAGGAATCCCAGGGAAGTTCTAGCAGCTAGACACTTACCTACAGATATGGGAAATCCAGGACTTTCACTCTCAACAGTTGCTTTCTGTTTCAGAATAGTCCCATTCTCCACAACCTCTGAACTAAGCAAATGCCCATGAGAAAATCACCTTTTATGAATCTGCTTCAAGTTAGGGGCATCAGGGACCCCACAAACATTAAAGCGATACCCAATCATCTGATAATGGTGTCCACTCCTGAATTTTAAGTTTCCTGCTTCTTTAGATTCAAGCCTTATTTCCACCCTTGTCTGAAGCCAAGAGAGAAAAATATCTCATATTTTCTCTTGTTAGAACATTATCCATATAATTAGGTAATTACCAAATAACCCTTTTAATTATATATGTCAGTTTTATATTCGCAATTTCTCATTCCTCTTCCATCCAGTGGTCCTGAACTTTAATCGTACATCAAAATCACTGGTAAAACTTTAGTGGGGAAAAGGATCATTGCCTAGCTCCCATGCCAAAAATTCTGATTTAATTAATCAGGGGAGGAGCCTGAGCATCTGATGTATCTGAAACTTCTCAGGTGACACTATGGTTGTGAGGGTTGAGAGACACATTATTCTGTGCCTACTATGGGAAGCAGCCTTCAAGGTGGTATTAAGTGACTCTTGCCTTCTGTTATTTACATCTTGGAGTAGCTATTCCCACACTGTACCAGGGTTGGTCAACAGAATACAGCAGAAGTGAGGGTATGTCACTTCCAAGATTAGATAAGGGAATTCCATCTTGATCACTCCCACCCTCTCTTGGATCACTCGCTACATTGGAAGGAAGCCAGCCCTTGTCAGGAGTAGCCCTCCAGAGATACTCATGTGGTAAGAAACTGAGGCCTCTAGCCAACAGTCATATGAGTGAGCCTCTTCTTGGATCATGGAAGCTCCAGTCCCAGCTGAGTCTTCAGATGACCACAGTCCTTGACTGAGACCTCCTGAGAGACCCCGAATCAGAACTACCTTGCTGAGCTCCTCTCACAATCCTGACCCTCAGAAACTCTGAGAGGTAATAAACATTTGCTGTAATATGCTGCTAAATTTGAGGGTGATTCATTATACATCAATTGGTAATATACCAACTAAAATCTTAGCAACACTTTCTTTCAAGGTTGAAGCCCTTCCAAGAAACTTTGTTAGATTGCCACATTATAGAATATTTACCCCTTCCAAATTCCTATAGCAGTTACAGTTAATAATAAATATAGTAGAATTTATATATTTACTGAACATAGATATATAATTTATAAAGATAAGATAAAATCCAGTAGTCTGTCAGTATCCATGGGCCCCCCTTTATACCAAATCCCAGGTCTACAATAAAACGGCATAGTATCTGCATATAATTGACACAGACTCTCCCATATACTTTAAATTATCTCTATATTACTTTTAATACCTAATACAATGTATGTGCTAGGTAAATAGTTGTTATATTATACTGTTTTTATTGTATTTTTTTATTGTTGTGTTGTTATCTTTGATTTTTTCCCAAATATTTTCAATCCACAGATAGTTGTATAGGGACCAAATGGAAAGAACTCCTTCACCCTCTGAAGATTTGCTAAAAAATCAACTCACGAAAGACAAATTAATTGGAGAAAAGGCATACAAATTTATTTAACATGTATACATGGGAGAATGAGTATACATTCATCTGTGTATACACTCATAGAATGAAGATCCAAAGATACAGGGGAAATTGTCTGTTTTTATGCATAGCTTCAACAGAGTACAGATAGCCATATAGGAATATGATTGAACAAAAAGGGTATGATCTAATGCTCATAGAGTGAGTGGGGAAACCCAACAAGGCTTTTCTGTCTAGGTTCTTCCTGGCCTCTCTGAGCATGCATTCCTTCCTTCTGCGTGTGAGGCAGGACACTTTCTGGAAGGGGGGAGTCTGACAACCTATGGTCAAACAAGGTAGGTCAGAGAATTCCTTTATGGCCAGTTTTTACACAGAAAGGCAGAGAAAACGTTAGAGTAATATTATTAGGTTTGATGGCTGGCTTTGGAGGAAAAGAGTTCTGGTCTCTATGACTTGCCTTGGGGAAGAGGAAATGTAGTTTCTTTCACTAGCCTCAGGAGAGAATGGAATTGAGAGACAGGAGGTCAGGAGAAGGTCAAAGAGAAAAACTTTTACTTCTGAGAACTTCATTTTGGGGTATTATTGTCTGAGCCCCAACATTCCCCAGTCTAAAACATCCCCAAGAAGTTTCACAGTCTAAAAATTGAGTTGGCTATTAGTATTATAAGCCACTGAACCAGTCTTCAGTCCCTAGAATAAGCAAAACTGCCTAAATAGTTTCAGGTGTTGCAGATGGATTTTCATCAAAGTCATGCCTCTAAGTGTTTGAGCAATCAAATATTTAATAAGAGGCATTTTTATGGAAACAAAAGAAAAACAAATGTTAATAGCTAGAACCAACTATAAACTCAGTTTCTGAGTCCAGAGGGCAGCCAATCAAGATTTTTAGATGTTGAGCTCAAAGCATCTTTAGATGAAATGAGAGAAGATAGTGGCAATCTTAAAGATTTTTCTTAGATTGTAGTTCAAATCAGATAGGTGTTCAAGTGAACTTTCTGAGTAGCCCATACATAGGAGGCATGGTCTGTTCATATATAATATTAAGTTGTTGTAGTGATTTTTTGCAAAGTTTCTATCAAGTTGTCTAGCTTTAGCTTGCGGAGCTTCAGAGAAAGAATTTTTGATTTCAGTGATTCCAAGTTAGAAAAATGAAAACAAAAAAATGGAAACATTAGCTTAGAGCTTGTAGCCAGAAGAGAATTCAAGATGCATTCCAAATTGTAGGCAAATAATAAAAACTCAAAAACAATGGACAAGGCTAGAATCCAATAACAAGGTACTGTCTTTTTGTTTTTTGTTTTTTTAAAATATAATTTCTCTCTCTCCAGTCCCCCATTTCTACCAAAGACAAATCATAGTAGGACCAAATTATTTGCAAAATAATTTTAGTCTTATCATACTTGGTCTGATTATTAGCATAAAGTGCAACAAAAATAGTGATTGGCCATGAAGCCTCTTTTTAAAGTTGGCTTTGCTGGAACTGTTTTTGAGGAATCTGAGACTAGATTTTTAAAAGCCTCAAGGCTATTCAAGCCAAGAATTTACCATCGGACTATCTGCAATACCTATACGAATTGGGTGAATTCCTCTTTTCTCTAGGTCCCAAAATAACTTGAACTTCTTGGATCTGTAAAAAAGTGACATTCTTTACTCACCACAGGTCAGGAACCTTGTAAAGGAACCACATAGACAAAGTACCAGACCAGTCTTTCCAAGGGACTTTTGATCAGCTCTGTAAAGTCAGCCTCAGTTCCTCAAAGCAGTCTGGTGGTATCTGAAAATATGCCATTCCAGCCAAAGCCTTGGTAAAATAACCAATGTCTGTCTCCAATTGTGTCCCGTTTAAAAACAAACAAATAAACAAACAACAACAAAAAATGCAGATAACCATATTGCCATAAATTAAGAATATTCACAAATAGTTTCCAAATTATGGAGAAATCAGGTAGAGGGAAGCAATATTTCAAAAGCATATTTTATCCAACTTGTTGTAAGTTCAAAAGAAAAAAAAAGGATTTTCTCCCCCCTCTGGAAAACAAAACATAAAAAGAATCAGCAATGTTTCAAACAAAACGTCTCTCCCCCTCCCAATTATTTTAGTCTTCTATTAGTTCAGTCTTACATAATTTACTTCTGTTCTACCTGATGTTTGGTTAGCAATCCTTAAGATTGTATTAGCTTTTCAAATTCGAGTCCTGGAAGTTTTTATCCTAGTACAATGGTTTGCTATCCAAAGTTATCAGAAACCTGTATTCTAGAGTACTTGTCAGAGTCCTTTACATGGATTTTCTTAAAGAAGCAGCAAATTTTGAACTGTTGCTGATTATAAACGACTTTTGAGATGAACCAAAGCAAAACAAAGATTGTGTAGGACAAAAGTCTTAAAATAGCCGTGGTGGAGGTCAGAGAAAGACTTTTGCTTCCAAGGCTGCTCCTGAGACCTTCATTTTGAGGTATTGTTTTCTGAGCCACAATAGTTGAATCCACCAATGTGGAACCCACAGATGCAGTGGGCTAACTATACAGCCATAGAAAGTTTTATCATCATTCAGTGTTTTATGACATCAGTAATATTACTTTTTTCAGTATTTTCAAACTGGTCATTTAAGCACCACTTTTACAATTTTTTTTTCTTTTTACTGTATCTGGGTACAATCTATATTATTATTTACTTAATATTTTTCTTTAAACATATTTTTAGAAAATGCAATCAATTTATTTTAAAGGACAACTTTGTATCACTACCCTAGTAGAAAATTTCTACCTCTGACCATAAACAGAAGATAACTATAAAATAATATAAAATAAAACAATATTATTCAACTGAAGTTACATGCTGTTTGCTGCCCACTACTTTGAGCCTGAGACTTGTTCCTTGTTACAAATTAAAAAAAAACGAGAGAGATGAACAAGTGTTAGTGAGGCCTTAAAGATCTGCCAGCATCAAATTGACATTTTATACTTACTTAATCAGAAAGATTTAGAGAATACAAAAGAGGGCACTGTGGCTCACCCCTGTAATCCTCACACTCTGGGAGGCCAAGGCCGGAGGATGGGTTGAGCTCAGGAGTTTCAGATTTGCTCTGAACAAGAGTGAAACCTGGTCTCTACTAAAAATAGAAAAGAATTGCTGAGCCTGGTGGTGTGTGCCTGTAGTCTCAGCTACTTGGGAGTCAGGAAGATTGCTTGAGCTCAGGAGTTTAAGGTTTCTGTGAGCTAGGCTGATGCCACTCTAGCGAGGGTGACAGAGCTGAGACTCTGTCTTAAAATAAATAAATAAATAAATAAATAAAACAAAAGGGAATGATGTTCTCATTCTTTGTGTCAACATTTTAAAAAACAAAGTTCATAAACTATTTACAATAATTTTCAATGCCCCCGATGATACTCGATACAGATCTGGAAAAATGCTGGTTTAATTAATGCATTATTTAATTGAGCCAATATTATATGCCTAACTCAGGAAATATAAAAAATATAGGACCTGGAGAAGCTCACATTGTGGTTGAACATTTACAAAACTATACTTATTTTTATTTCTCAAACTTATTTTGTTAAAAGAAAAAATGAACTATGCAATGTCTCTTTCATAGTAACTTTCATAGATGCACCTCATCCAGGTTCTAAGAACATGTTTGGAAGCAGCGCAGATCATCCCATAAAGTCTTTCTAAGAAAACTGAGACCTTATTATCTCTATTTTGCTCATTAGAAATCACAGGCTCATTGAGGTATCTAAGTTAACCAGCTAGCAAGTATGCGGTAATATGTCAATCTCCAAAGGGTTTCTAGGGCACGTGTTCCTTTTCCCCATTGAAGCAGCTTGGGTAGGTTCTTAACATGGAATATCAGAATGGTCCGCTTCGCTGGCCCATCCAGTTTTTCTATTTTCAGTATTTTATTCTCATTGATGTATGTCTCTTGCTTTTCTCTCAGCCCATCTGAAACTTCTTGACTTAGTTTGCTGTAATATTCTGTTATTTGAGGGACAACTAAGTCACAGTTTATATTATGGCTCTGCACTTAAGGATCTGCCCTCAAGGAATAAACTATATGGCACTTATATTTCGCTTTTGGCATATTGGGAAAAAAAAATAATGTTAGAGGTTTTTTAAAGTATTATTTTTATTATCATAGTAATAAAAATATTTCTTTTTATTAGTTCTATTTTCTAGAGACTGTGTATTATCTATTTTTTTCAGTTCTGATGGAAGTAAGTGCTAGTGGTATCTTTGATCTACCGATAAGGAGACAGATAATTTGGCATGTAACATTATATTAATGTATTGCATGTTATATTAGCTTGCTAGGGCTGCTGTAACAAGATACCACAGACTGGGTGGCTTAAACAACAGAAATTTATTTTCTTACAGTTCTGGAGGCTGGAAGTCTGATATCAAAATGTCAGCAGGGCTGATTTCTTCTGAGGCCTTATTCCTCAGCTTGTGTAGATGGTCGTCTTCTCCCTGTGTCACTGCATCATCTTTTGTGTGTATCTGTGTCCACATTTCTTCTTAAAAGGAAACCAGTCATACTGGAATAGGGTACACCCTAGTGACCTCATTTTAATTACCTCTTTAAAGACCCTATCACCAAATATGGTTATATTCTGAGATACTAGGGGTTAGGACTTCAACATGTGGATTTTGGGGGGAGATGGATGGGAAGGGGGACACAATTTAGCCCTTAGTAGCTGCCTTCTTTTACGGAGAATAGCCCACAGTCAGAGGTGGATGACTCCCTTCTCTGGACTAGGCCTAATTTTGGTTCTATCACAATAAGCAATGAGGCCGACAAAAGGAAACTAAGAATGAAATTAGTGTTTAAACTGCTACATTAAAAAAAAATCTGTTGCAGATAATTAAACAACATTTATGTCTCCTCCACAACAAGACTTTTCAGTTCTTTACTTAGATCTGGACTGCCCACTCTCCCAGAGGGTCTTCCCAGTGGGGCTACTGTTTTGAAGAATGAGCTCTTATAGTCTATTTCATTACTGCTTTCAAGACAGAAATGATGGTCACATGGGGCAGTTTCAGCGAACAAGTTTCTCTCTGCTCTTTGGCAGCACCGTTAATATTTAGCTACAAGTTGGCACATGTTTTAGACAAATAACATACAGGGTATCTGCAAGCATTATGTGATATATACTTTGCAATTTTTGAATATTCTCCTTTGGAAAAGTTACATACAGATATGGACTCTATGGGCTGTCCTCCATATTGGAAGGCAGCTATAAGGACTAAATTGTGTCCCTCCTCACCACCCCCCACGCACACCAAAATTCACATGTTGAAGTCCTAACTTTTACATACAATATCTGTAGGTTCGTATTAATGCATCTCAGTTTCAGTACAATATTCAACAGGCACTTGTTTCTCATAGGAAACACAGTTATTAAGTTTATGATGATGATATGGTGGAGTTGTATGATCTCCCCCTCACTCCAAAGAGAATTTGTCCAGTGTTCTCTAAGAAAAAAATTGCATTTGATTTTTTTCCTATCATTTAGAAACAAAAGGAAAAAAAACATCTTTTTAGGTGTAGAATGACATCTTATTTGCACTTTCAAAACAAAACAAATACAATGCGCATTTGTTTTGAAACAATTTGGTTTAAGGCAACAAAAGACCATAGAATTTATCCTTTTTTTCTTTTTCTTTTGGTTATTTTTATTTATTTATTTATTTTGAGACAGGATCTCACTCTTGCCCAGCCTAGATGCATTGGGGTCATCATAGCCAGTGCAACTTCAAACTCCTGGGCTCAAGCAATCTTTCTTGCCTCAACCTCCTGAGTAGCTGAGACTACAGGTGTACACTACCACACTAATTTTTTAATTTTTTTTTAAGAGATGGGGGTCTCACTTTTACTCAGGCTGGTCTTAAATTCCTGGCCTCAAGCAATCCTCCTTCCTCAGGCTCCCAAAGTGCTAGGATTACAGGCATGAGCCTCTGCACCTGGACGAATCTATCCTTTTTTTAGTGAAGGTCACTACCACAAGGTTCATAAACTGACTCTCACTGATCCTCCAGGTGACCTACTTAAACAAAGTACTCCCTTTCTCTGTCCATCAGTTTTCTTATCCATAAAATAGGTATGGAATGATAGCAGCCTCAAAAAGCTATTGAAAGCCATCAGCTTTCTACATAAAATGGCCTGAGACTGAGGACAGGGACACTGGAAAAGCGGGGCATGGTGCAGAGTAGAAGCACCTCATGCTCAATTTGAGAAGCTAAACTTTTATCTAGCAATAAATGGTGTATATTATTCTATATTTCTTAATTTCATCAAATTACAACTGAAAAATTAAAGTCATGATTTGTGCCTTGTAGAAGTCTATGCTCCGTGCTATGGCCACGGGCAAAGTATAATATCAAGACAAAAGGAAGCAACAGCTGCATTAAAAGACATTGCACAGGTTGATACAGTTCAAAGAGATAAACAACCCACCTTGGAAAGTTAGAATGGTGTTCAGGGATTTCCCCCATCAAATTTTTGGATCTAGCAAAAACAGATTGGAGGATTATCAGAGGACAGAAGTGGTGAAGCCACCGTAGATGTCACTCTTATTTCTCTGAAGGCTTGAGAAGGCTGATCTTAGTGTGAGAAGTGGTGGATATAGATAGCTCTGAACAACAAGGTAGAAATGAAAGTTCAAGGAAGAAAAATGTGATTGAACAGATAACAGATTTGACGAAAATGTCCTAGATGATGAGGTGAAGATATTCATATGGTTGAGTGCTAAGCTCTTTGGTGTGGACCCTGCAAAAATGTAGAGTCAGAATGAGATGCCTAGATTTCAAGATATTTGACTCAAACATGACATACACTATCTTAGGTACATACTGTTTCCTTTACCAATAAGGTAGTACAATTAATCTCTGTGTATTTATATTTTAAACTTCACAAACACTTGAACTATAAAAGTCATTGATTTCTATAAATTTTAAAAAATGATTTCTTGACCCAACAATATAGTGTTTAGTCTCTTCCTCTAGTTCTTTGACTATTTATTTATATGCAATTTACCACCTTACTTCTTTGGTCATGCACAAGTAATCCATCTTGGCAACAAATTTGCTAACTTAAGCAGCATTAGTGGAAATTTAAATTATTATAATTGAAGTGGAAAATTGGAAAATTCCACTAAAGTGGAAAATTCCACTACTGGGCTTTGTCTTTTGCATTCCTTACCTTCGGCCCTTCCTTCCCTGTGACCTGTCCCCTCATAAATCGCCTGTAGTAATTAGTGTACCAGGCCCTAAAATAACTTAGAACTCTGCCTCGCTAAAGTTAACCCTGCTGTAACCGTGCCCCGTCCGCTTAAGCAGAGTGTATAAAAGACTGCAATACTCTTTATCTGGTGCTCAGAATTTGGAGGGAAAAATCCCCATCTGAGCCTACTGGCATATAAACCTGTTTTTCCCAATATTTCTGTGTGCGTGTCGGTCTATTCCCCGTCATCTCTGCTGTAACCTAATCACTGGGGAATCCATCCCTGGACCAAAAAGTATGACTGCACTGACCTATGTCAATTTTATACAACTGTATTTTTAAATATTTTAAGGATTGGAAGTCCTAGAATAATTTAGATATTGACATTTAAAAAACATTTTAACAAATATCAGTACTATACTATTGATTCTATTTCCAATAACGGTTAGACTAGACAACTCAGATCAACCCTGATGCTTGAAACAATTGGGACTGTAGGAGAGGAAAGGCTTTCCCTCTGCCCTCTGAGGATTCAATAACATAGTCAATGAAATAAACTGACAGCAGGCAGATTAACAGGAGAAAATGTATACAAATTTATTATGTGCACAGGGGCATCACATGAAGGAAAAGTGAATACCCAAAAACCGAGTGAGACCTAGAAGCTCATATACCCTCTTCTTAGTGGAGAGGACAGAGAGTATGTAAGCCACTTATGGGAGAGTAAATAATCTTGGGGAAAGATGAATGGGCCCTCCAAAGACTAGATGGTAGTCTGTGACAATGTCTGTCTGGGCATGGAGTTGACCTCTGGTCTCCTCTCTTGTGATACAGTTAATCTTCCCTGGTTGGATGAGAGTCATGACAAATGAGTTCCTTTTGGAGGATCTGTCTTTAGTCAGATAAGGGGAGTTCAGGGAAAGCCCCTGCCTACATTTTCTGTTCCTCAAGTACCCTCAGTGTGACATCCAAAATGGCATATTTTGAGGTGGCACTTCCCTACCTCCTTCAATTCTTACAAAAGTGTAAGGCAGGTAGGTATCAGGACAAGGCTACTCAGGAGGCTGAGGTGGGAGAATCCCTTGAGGTCAGGAGTTCAAGACCAGCCTGGACAACTTAGTAAGACCCTGTCTCAAAAGACAAACAAACAAACAAAAACCAAAGGAAGAAATACAGAGTCAAGAGTCAGAAAAAGAAGAAAACTCAGAGTATTTTTCAGGTGGGAAATAAGAGAAAAATTTCCACATACTATTATGGAAATGATCTTCAGGATATGTATATTTAAGGGCAATAAGCAAGATAGAGAAAACTGTGTGTAGCATGTTGCTATTTATCTAATAGAGGGATGTTAAGAATACACATATATATATGTACTTACATTAACAAACAATAGAAAGATAAATAATAACATTAGAAATTATTACCTCTAAGTGAGAGAGGCTACAGGATGAAGAGAGACTTCTTTGAATATATTTTGATGTATTTTTGGGACAATGTAAAAATATTTTATGTAGTGATAAAAGCAAATGTTATAACAAAAAACTAAATCTCTAAACATCAACAGCAAAATTAAGTACATGAATCTGTGAATCCAGATTGTAACATAAGCACACAAGAAGGAATACTCCAAATACTTTGAGAAACAGTAATATGAACATACCTAGCATAATATACCCTAAGGCAGCAGTTCTCAGACTTTCTGGTCTCATGACCCATTTACACTCTTAAAAAGTTATAAAGATCCAAAGAGTTTGCGTTTCTGTAAGTTATAACTATTGGCATTTACCATATTAGGTATTAAAATGAAAAAAAAATCATTTTGTTAATTCATTTAAAAATGACAATAATAAACCCATTATGTTGGCATACATAGCATACTTTATAAAAAACAGCTTATATTTTTAAATGAAAAATTAGTAAGAGTGACATCGTTTTGCAATTTTGCAACTCTCTTTAATGCCTTGTTTAATAATGAAGTGGAAAATTGGAAGTGGAATTCTTAGAAAATTCCACTGCCGGGTTTCCTCCCTTGCAATCCTTCCCTGGGCCTCCTCCCCTGCAACTTCCTTCCCCCAGCCACGCAGCTGTGGCTCTCATAAAGCACCTGCAGCAATTAGTGCACCAGGCTGTGAAGCAGCTTAGGACACTGCCTCACTGAAGTTAACCCTGTTGTAACCGTGCCCCGCCTCCTTAAAGCAGATTGTATAAAAGACTGCTATGCTCTCTGTCTGGTGCTCAGAATTTGGAGACAGCAAATTTTCCTCTGGGCCTAGCCGGCCGGTGTGG